>VWZO01016943.1:583498-644265 GCA_013396975.1 Bucco capensis
AGCAGCAAGCACCTTGGAGCACATCTCTGTGCCAAGGCCAGGAGCACTGAGAGAAACCAGATCCAAAGGGAAAAATCGCATCTCCTAACCCAGAAGCAAGCCAGACCAATTGAAGCAATTACCCCTAACTGTGGCTTAGGGGCAGCAGGTGTAGAAATACCACAGGACCTGTTCCATCTTCTTCTGCAGGGTTAGGCAATTCACCTTAGTGTTTATATGTTCTCTCCCAGAGCATCAGGAATGAAAAAAACAACCCCAAAGAACAGGAAAATGGGACTGTAAAAATCAGCTCCAGGGGTAGGAGGAGGTGGAAAACAAGAAACAGGTCTCCATTCCTCCTGTAGGCAGTCTAGGTTAAGTTAACTGTTCTCTTAACAGGAACAGGTTGGCAAGGACTGTAGAACTCCTAATAGATATCACATAGCTCACAGGATAAATTCAAAAGGCTGAAGGAGGATAGTACTTGGCACAGTCAGTGTAATTCAGCACACTGCACTGCAAGACACTGTGGCGTCTTGACCAAGGCTGAGAACTCAGAAGGCTGCAGAAAAGAGGAAAGTCATTTAAACAGAGCTCAGACTATCCAGACTTGCCATAAACTTAACTAAAGCACAGATTTTGGATGTGAGTGGAGTGGAGTGGAAGTGAAGAACATGAACCTGCACCAGACAGGGCCCAGGCAATGTCTAACTAAGGAAAATGATGTGTGAATGTGGCTAGGGGAAAGGTCACCTTCTGGCTACCACAGGACTCTTCAGCTGTCCCTTGCAATACCTGGTGGTGATCACTGACTGCCATCCACAGCTAGTGGAGCCTCTTTTCACTATCATTCCCCTCTGTGGGTCAGTGCATTATAAACCACAATAATAAAACAGCAGATAGTGCCACTAGGGATGGGCGCAAAGGGCCATGAGCCAGATGCTAAGTGTCACTTTATAAGAAGAAACCTGGAAAGCAGATCTGTCCCATAGCTTCATGTTTTCATAACACTGTAGTGTCCCAAAGCTCAGAAAAATCATCTGTCAGCCTGTAGAAGTGCATGATGTTGAGATAAAATAGCTATTGAAATGAGATGCTCCTGACATTTTAGAACACTACTTTCTCATAAAAAAATAAAAAAAGGAGAGAAAGAAAAGAAAGATAAAAATGCAAATACAAAGCAGTCATGTCACCAGTTCCAACACTGGGGAGAAATGCAAGGGAAAATGTTCCAGGGGCACAGGCAACTCTATGTGTGATAAAAATGCAAAATTCACCTAAAGCCTTTTTCCCCACTTCAAAACCCACAGGGCCTCTTGTTTTCTGGCACCATTCCTCTGCTTTACCCACTTAACCTGACCATTCACCTGATAGTTACAGCACAGGACTGAACCGTGAGAGCATCTGTTGCAGGAGTATGTGTAGAAACAACATGTGCCTTTATCTCTCCTCCTTTGTTTCCCTTCATAAGTAAATGTAGCTCAGGAAGTAATCACTGTTCAAAAGGTGTGAGAGAATGGAACTTGACCTTTTATTGTTGTTAATGTGTGATGAGCCTAAATCAAGGATCCCATCTTAGCATCATGCTAATTTCAACCCATTATTCTTTTTAGGCTTTCAGTCTCATTCCCCACAGAAACTATAATTCATGGAAACATGTAGAGATGGACTTGAGGGAAAGAACAAGGACAGGACAAATCATGCTAATTTAATTTACTTGGTTAATTACATTTCATATCTCATTCATTGGAGATATACAGATGAGTAAAATTTATATGGACACAGACATTGAAAAGCCAAAAATAAAGTCATGAGAAGCTTCATCTTTGGGTTGTGCAGAAAATGAAAGTGAGAAAAGGAGAGAGAGAATGTGTTAGTTAGCAGATGCTCTAAGGGGACAGGGAAAATACAGTTTGTTCCTTCTGTAATGTCACTGACCTCATCTTTCCCTTTTCCACACTCTTCCATAATTATTATGGTCTTCTTAGTTCTATCAGTACATTTTCCCATTATTGGTTTTTGGTTTGCTCCACAATTCAACCCTCTTCAGTAGCAGGGTCCCTGGACCACATTCCTGTGGCCCGTTGAAATATTTCTAGTAGATGACCAAAGGGATGCATAAATGACTTTGAGTTACTTCAGCTGCAACCCAAATCCATCAGAAGTAGGGTTTCTCTGACTTACACATATGAGTCTAAGGAATTGCTCCAACAAGCAGGATTTTTTGCTTTTTCTTCCTGAAGTGAATGGCATAAAACCCCCCAGGGCTCTGCCAGTTCTATGCCACCCAGAGCTTCAAATCCTAATTTTATTGCTGTGTTGCATCTCAAGAGCAGCTGGGAACAGTTGAGAATCTGGGCCCCTATCTTCACACATCCAAATCTGTCTTTAAATCTCACTTTTTTAAACAATCTCTCCTTACATTTTTCAGCATTGACAAGTTCCAGGTGCCTCCATCCTCTTCTCCCATATCTGCTTCTCATCTTTAGAGTTGTTCTGACTTTGGAAATGGACTAATCCTTATTTGCACTTGCACAGAATTATAAACAAGGTCATAAAATTATGATCTTCAAAATATCAGCCAGTGGGCACATGTGAAGCTTCAGAGATGTAGATTGCCACATTGGTTCAGCTCCATAAAGTCCTGCACTCTTGCACAACCAAGAAATTGTCACCTGGAGGAGTTCCCTGTGCTCATGATTGTAAAGAAAAGCCTGGATAAAGCAGTGGGAAGTTCAACCCGAGGCATAACCATGTACCAACAGATAACATCATACCTCAAACCTCATGAGGACTTCTGCCCCTTTTCTGTCACCAGTGATGCCTACCCCACCAGGTCTGATAAGAAAGGTATAGTCTTCCTGCCTCTCATTACCTACTCCTAACTTTCATAGATCACAACTTCCTGTTTTCTTCATCCCTACATGAAACAAAGGAAACTATCAGCATCCACAGTTGACACACCAAAAAAATACATACCTTTAGATCATTCAGTCTAGTCTGGGCATTTCATAGCCTAGTTCTGAGTGTAAGAGAATTTAGATGCATGGACAGAAGCCTTGAGATGCCAGTGGCTTTGGGAACCAGAGCACAGACTCTGGCCTGTTTCATTTATGAGCATAAGCATAAGCATTACATCTCTAATTGTACTGATTTTTACTTCTCTGCATCTCATCCAGTATTATTCATCTACTAAGTGTACCAGGATTGCTTTCAGCAGTGTCTTACACAGCAACTACTTACACTTGATGCTGCATCAAAAGGATGCAGAAGGAGTGAATAACTACCAAGTTACTGAAGCAATAGAAACCAAAAAATGAAACCACTAACTCCCAGGAATCATCTCAGATCAGTAGTGCAGAGTTTACAGCTCTCAGTGAAGTGAATGACAAATTGTAAAACATCATCTTTGGCCTAGGCTAACACTGTTTGATCCATCCACTGCATAACAAACATCTGAGTGAGTTTATCTCCAGAGATGGAGACTCCATCACCTCTCTGGGCAGCCTGTTCCAGTGCTCTCCCACCCTCAAAGGAAGAAGTTCCTGAAAGAAGTTCTCCTTATGTTTAGAGTACAATCAGTGTCCAAAGAGACACTTTACAGATCAGTGTCCAAAGCCTGGTGGGAGAGATTCTTCTCACCCAGCATTAGCATTGGCAGTGTGAATATCTCCACTGGAGCTGAATGACCTTACTCCATATCCAAACAGAGAAGCAGATTCTTCCATTGTGCAGTTCATCTCACCTTAAACCAGACAGATCTAGGATCAGATAATCCACACCCGTGTCTCTGTGTTGGCTATAAAGGAAGCCATGGATGACTAGCTCAGTCAGAGACTTCTGTCTCACTGGGGAGCTGCATGTTTCCCTTCTGCCTGATCCCCATAAGCACAAACTCTTCTTTGGTGAAAAACTGCCATAACAGCCAAGGTCATGGATGGTGCCACAGTGGTGGTCAGTGCAGTGCCAACCTCTGCCTCTCCTCTGACTACCTCACTAACTTCTATGCCAGGCAAACTTCTCAAAATAGGGGATCAATGCCTTCAGGCAGACTCTGTAACAAGCACCCTAGCATTTATCTTCAGGTAGGTCTTGCTTGGGAAGTTATTTGGCATTTTCCCAGTAGGCTCTTGAACACACAGAATTCACAGACGTATCCAATTTGCCTTTTTCCTGTCCAGGTCTAGCACCATTAAACACACTGAGCAGACTTTCAATACCATCCAAAAGGAAACCATTTCCTCAAAGAATGTCCTCACGGAGTTTAAGCTCAATCAGACCCATACTGGATCATATAAACATCATCGTTATGCCTTGTTCCTATAGAAACAATAAGGATTGAGAGCTTTGTTTTTTGCCCAGGAGGTAAAGCTCATGCCAGGCAGCACAAGGCAGGCTACCAGGCAAGAAGCGGACATGACTACAGAAACAGTCTTTTCCTGATCCAGGCTCTGAGACCAATGAAAAAGATTTCTGTGAGTGAAGGAAGTTTCCTATACAGGTTACATGTTAATGCAAGCAAATGCAAAGGGAGGCTGAATGCTGCACTGATCTCAGCTGGGGTTAGAGGTGCAAATTCTATGGTCCTACAGTGAAAACAAGGGAAGTTACAGTAATTATCATCTCTAATTATGCCTCCTTATCCTCATTTATAGAAGAGTCTTGATTTTTCAATGGAAATATAGATATCCCACAGATTCTTCAGAAATCTGTCATTTTTCATCTGGAAATGCTGCAGTGTTCTCTAGAGCTGTCTTAGATTTATTCCATGCTCCTATCACTATCATCTTTACCTACAGACCAGCTGGGTCATTTGTATGACAAATGTGAGCTACCTTTTGGGAATTCTTGTTTATGGCACAAAAGGACCACACAGTAGGGACTTAGGCCTTAGAAGGCAGTGGGTGAAGTAGACTACAATTTCCCCAAGTCTCTCCAGCACATTTTCCAAGTAAAGATGTTTTTACTTTTCTGCCAGTGTGTTTTTGTGTGTGACTATTAGAAAGCAAGAGATACTTCTCATGTTAAGTCGTGAAAAAATTGGAAGACTTCTAAAATGGTCTTTCTTCCCACCTCACCCTTTGCACCCATCTGGAAACACTGAACTACTGTGTCTCCAAACAACTGCATCCTTATATAGATCTCTTGGTGAAAGGTTCTCCCTGGGTAAAGCTCCTTGTCAGGCTCAGGAATCCTCAGCCACCTTTTACAGACATTTGGAGAGAAACGAGACTCCAAATAATCAGGTCATACTTGCCAGTAAGCAGTTAGGAACTATAATCTTGTGCTCTGGCTGAACAGTAGAGCCAACCAAGCTACCTTTACAATATTTCCTTCCTATCATACATATTTCAGCCACAGTAAAAAAAAACAAAAAAGGGCATCAAAACACAGCCAAGTTGTAAAACCTGACCATCTGCAGGGTAGCTGGTGGAAAACCATTTTAACTTTGCCTTGAGAGGCATTTTTCCAAAGCTGTCAAACAACTATCACCAAAGACCACTAGATTATTTACTAGCCCAACATCTGTCAAGAAATAATTAGGTTGTTAAAGGTAGATTGTTAGTTACCGGCATTAGGCATCCATTAACATTAATTGAACTCCTCAGAATTATTTAGGAGCAAAGTCTGGCCCCATTCAAGTTAATGGGAGCTTTCCAATTAACTCTTGACTGACCTGATGGATTTGACTCGTGGCAGATAGAAAAGTGATGAGTTTCTGTTCAAGCCATGTTCCCATGAATTAAGACATCTGTTATAAGGACATGGTCTTAGAGAAACTGCATGCTGAGGGAGTATTTCAGATAACCCAAGCATTCTGAGATACTCAGTAAGTCTCATCCACACCTGAAGAAGTGCTCACCTGCTGTGTCTCTTTCCTGCTTGAACTGAAAGTGCACGCTAGGGCATGGAGGTGCTTGCTTCTACATCAGCCTACACAGCCCCACACTCACATCAACACAGGATTCCACACTCTCTTAAAGATATAGTTCTTAAATCCATAAGATTGACTTGAATCCTGGACAATCCTTGGGGAATATGAATTGCAGCATTTGGAAGCTGGTCCAAGGTATAAGTCAGAACAAGCTGATGTTCTCCAGATGGAGCTAATATGCTTCTGATGTGCTAAGAAAAGCTTCTGTAGTGATTTTGGCCTATTGGGAGTCTCCTCCTCTGCAGTGGTGGGACAGATGGAGAGGTGCCCCTTATACAGCCAAAATCCATTCTGTCACTCAGTCCTGAAGCTTAGAAAAAACATTTCCACAGTCATATGTGTCTGAAAGAGAGCAATGAAATAGTTGGTGGATAATTAGTATTGCTGATATTTATACCATTAAGGATCCAGGGAGAAGTGAAACAAGGGTATGCCATATATTTGCTGATTGGAGATGATTATGTTGATGTTGATATTTCAGTGTAATAATTTGCCCTTGCCATTTCCCTCCTCCATGCAGTCCACAGGGACAGGTTTGATTTGGTCTCCTAGTCGAGAGGAGAGGCTCTAACCTTGCTGTCACGTGCAGTGTGTAACAATGGGCTATACAAATGGAAATGGTTCATTTTGAATTAGTACTTTAATACAGACTTCTGGACTTCACTGCTAGGTTAAGAGTTAAACTTTTAGTTATCACATCCCTTGTGTGATATAAACTATCATCATGAGATACATTTTCTTTCCATTATGCTGTAATAAAACCCTCCTCCTTATAATATAAATATATACATTTCCTCCAAGGCATCCTAGTTGCTAAAGAACATCATGGAAATCTAATCTCCTTTTAATCAATAAAACACCAAATGATGTTTCTATTTAATGCAAACTTTGCTTCTTACCATGTAATGAACCTGTTTCTATTAAGAACACAACCATTAACAGAATAAGTAATGCATTACTACTATTCCACTGCTATACTCAGGTTTCTCCTAGTATTTCCATTATAAACTCTGCTATTTAAGAGTCTGCAATTTTCTGAGCTGAAGTTTTGCTTATAAAATCCTTTTATACTGCTCGAGGGCTTGGGGTTGGGGGCTTGGACAGGGAAGAAGGTTGCAGTTGTCGTCATGAGCAGGGGCTCCCTCTTGCTCAGCCACAGACTCACTGTATGACCCTGGCCAAGTCACTTAACCTTTTAGAGCTTCAGTCAATCCAAATGGAAAATGGTCTGAACAAGAGAGAGGCCTCAGAGGTAAAAGAGATCTAAGTTTAACTACTTTTGAAAGGATGGCTCTGGGGAATGATAATGGACCAGAGAGATTCTTGCTTTTGGGACATCAGTACAATTTATTGTAGGTCAGTAATGAAAAGAAAATAGCTGCATGGCATTTTACCAAGAATAAAAACGGGGGGGGGGGGGGNNCCGTGGCGGGGCGGTGGGGGGGCGGAGGGGAGGGGATTGCTCAAACCATTTGTGATGGATGGCTATAAGAAGAGATAAACAGCTGTAATTCGGACCCGAAAATACTTATGATCCAATCTATGCTTTTGCAAAGATACTCTTTATTCCCATGTTTTTGTCAAGCTATTGCTGAAGGAAGTTCAAGACCTCCTTCTTCACAAGATGCTCACTCAGAATATTTTATATCCTTATTGGGTTGAGGTTCATCTCAGTCATACTGTTTCTGTTTTCTAATAAGTGACAGAGCTTTCAAGAAAGAGAACAAGAAGCATGTATTAGGAAACTCTGAGACATAAACACTAGTGCAGAAGTTGAAGGGAATTAGAGGATTACCAAACATTTTGATAAGCAGGCGGCAAAATAAAGCAAGGGGACAGACAATGCACAGTTGAATTTCATACTCAACTCCTCATGAATGGTGTTGCCTCTAATGCAGGCAGATTAGACTAGGAGACAAGTTCCTCCACAAGGACAGTCACTACATGGATTGGTAACCTGACGTTGCAGGTTAAGGCAGAAATGATAGGACAGTGTGGATTTTAAGCTGGTTTAGCAGCTTTAGCTCAGGCTATACAGGAAGGTGGAGCTCTAGATGAACTAGAGATAATGCCCAAGTTACCTTCCCTTTGCTCTTTTTCCAGTCTGAATGAATTTTTGTATAGTAGAAGTGTGGTAAAGAGCTTCAATGTATGAGGAATCCTGGCTACAGGGGAACTGAGGAGCCCATCCTCAACTCCTCTTTCTTTTCTCCCTCATCCTGAAACACTGACATTGGATAAAGTTAAATATGGGCCTGGGAACACCAAACAGGGGACACCAGAACTCCAAACCCTGCTAGATAGCTGGGGTACCAGCCAAGAGAATGCTTGTCCAGCATCCCTGGAAAAATAGGCTTTCTTTAACCCTCAACACAAGGCATTAAAGGTCAATAAAAGATCCTGAATTTTTACACCAGTAACCAGAGCATATTTGCTGAGACTTGCTGCCATCTTCAGTTTTTAGGCAAGCTAAAGCATGGGTGGCAGGACATCTGAGTCTGGTGGTGGAGCAATGATTCTCTAGTCATGATCTGCAAAATTATTGTGTCAGTTGCCTATCCATGTACGTAGATTTTGTTTCCTCCACTATATTCAGTTCAAATTTCTGGGTTTTGTTTCACAGATGTGAGTATTACAAACATCTTTCTAGACACAGAAGCAAATCTCTAATCTGATTGCCTGCTTGGCAGTCACAGACAAGCTCTGTCTCTCAAATATGCAGGAGAAAAAGCAAGAAACACTGTCTCCTCTTGACAGCTGGAGGAACATGAAGCATGAACGATGTTTAAGGTCATTGGAGATCCCAACTATGGAGTCAGGAACCAAAGCTAGCTCTCCTAATCCCAACAGAAAGCCTTAATCATAGGATGGGTCAGGTAGGACACTAGATATGCAACAGTCATTGATAACAAAAGATGGCTGAAGTGTTTCCTACAGCTGAAGCTCCGGGAGGAGGGCCTGGGGGAAGGAGCAGTCTGTACACAAGGCCCATTCATCAGCAGTGATTGCACTGGTGGAGCGGGCGGGAAGGAGAGAGCACAGCAGTAAATTGGCTGGGAGAGCCATCACATCCAGAGGCTTTATCCTAGCACAGGTAACACTTTCTTTATTTCACATTTATTTTCTTGCCATGTTAAGGAAGGGGAAGATAGACATGCTTATTTCTCCTGCTCATTTTCCTGGACCATCTGGTGCTGAAGCAGAGATGACATATCACTGCGAGCAAGGGGAAGATGTCACAGTTTTCACTAATAGCTGTGGGAGGAAAATAATTATTTTAAAAGTATGTGGGCTGTACAGACCATACTTGTTATGTCAAACTACCAGGAAACTTATTTCAGACACAAAATGTTTGATATTAAATAATCAGTAATGCTAGAGATCAGCAGTCCCAGACGTTAATGCTGGGCTCAGTTCTGCTCTTAACACAACCATAACTCAGGCACCATTTCACTGAAGCCAGTGCATAATCTTTTGGCTTTCCTGGATCAAGTAAGAATGAGAAATTATAGACAAGTCTATGCCACACATTACTTGTACTATGTACATTAGTGATTGCAATCAGGTAGAGAAACAGGTCAGGATAAGAGGCAAAGCCAATAACGTGGCATGTATCACCTTCTAAGCAATGGTAAAAACATATTAATTTTGTCCCCCTTAGCTCTGATCCTTTCTGTGTTTCTGTAGAGTCCTCAGGGCATCTATGTACACTTACAACTCTGGGTAATTTCATAATAAATAATAATTAAACTTTGAAGCACCAGAGTTGTGAAGAGAAATGAAAAGCTTGTCCTACATGGGGATTGTCAGAAACATCACTCTCACTGAATAGAAACAAGTGAAATTTGTAATTGTCATTCAGCAGCTTTAGGGGCCTTTTGGAAATATCTTGAACACTATTTAATTCAGATGAAAAACCTGCAAGATGTGTGGAATGGCAATTGAAAATAGGGATTATTAAAATCAAAAGGAATAAATTGACTCATAAGTAGTCTTCTTTTTTTGGAATGAAATGAACATTTCATCTCCCTCCCCCCAAACAAATCTGTTTCACTGAAATGTTGGCATTTGGAAAATGTTGATAAACTCTAGTTACAATGAGAGCTAGTCAGAGAATGGAAACAGATTTGGTAAATAAGTATAAACAAACCAGCTTGAATCTGATTCCTGGTATTTTGTGGAATTGCTTTGCTTGTACTTTGTAAACAAGTAGAGCTATGACTTTGGGCATTCAAAAAACCAAACACAATGCCCAGAATGTTTCCAATTTTGTGCCAGGATAAAATAATAATATTTATTATTCAGTAATGCACAATTCAGGATCACATTATTTTCCCATTTAGAGCATTCTTTTAATCAGATATCAGCCAACCACCCACTGGAAGTAATGGACGTGCAGAACAGTTTAAAAACTAAAGATCTGACAATTATTTTCTAAAATACCTGTTGAACATTGACTATCAAATACTCGTGGAGACATGGATCATGTCAACTTGCAGTGATGATTCTTAGGTACAAAAGCAAGAAAGCATTCAAACTATCCCCCTTTCCCATAGATACTTATGGAAGTAGATAAATATCATAGCTATTTACCCTACTATATAGATCTATAACCTACTATGTACTGTCTCCTTATTCTATGGAAAAAAGATCATCTCAGTGGTATTCCAGACAGACCTATGAGTCTAGCCACACTGCAAGAGCAAGTTGTGAAGAGTTGTCAACCCAGAATTATTCATCAATAGTAATTTGAAGGTATATTTCCTAAAAAATCAGGTACCTAATTCAATAGGACTTGGATAAAAGTTCTGGAGAGAAGGTCACAGATAAGGACCTCCAGAGGTTTTTGCTAGAAACGCTGTACTTGGTTCTTTTTTGTAGAAGGGAGCTGCCATATCCAATTGGAAATAAAACATCTATTGCAAACTTAATGCAATTTTATTGGAGCTAAATTCAGTCTCTTCATTTTTGATGCAGTAATGGGTCAGCAAACAGAGCTGAGGAGCGCAGCCTCAGGCAAGTAATGTCCTGGGGTCAGAGATGCCACCAGCAGAAGTACACTTTATAACCAAAGAACCCCTGAAAATTTGTTCAGAATATTTAAAAGAATAGTGCTCTTGTCAGTCACGTGTAGACCTGCAAACATTCACCAACAAGCTGTTTCCCAGTCATCACTGCAAGCCCAAGCTTCAAGAAGAAAATCCATGCCCTAGATAAAGAAAACCAGCCCTCTAATGTTATTTTTTCTCCTTCCTGCTAGGTTATACATCAAGCTCTCTAAAACACACCATGTATAAGGGAGAGGGAGACACACACATGGAGTCAGACCCCCAGTTTATGTAATCTCCATTGGCTGCAGTGGAGTGATGCCGATTTACAGGATACAAGACTCCTAAAGGATTGATCCATAGCCTACAGCAAGCTGTTTTCAGGGAATAAGGTATTTTTGTGAGAATTATTCTTCCCATGTCTTGACTATGATATAGAAACTTTGTTAACAGAGGCAGGGGGTAGATTTATGATACCTTAAAGGAAATACATTGTATCTGAAATGCTCAGTAGTCAAATTTACGTGTTTATTGCATAAAAGAGTCATTTACTTACAGGCAGAAAACCACCTATATATTTTAAAGGCGTTTTAAAAAAGGAAAAGATTTTGAAAGTGCAAAACGAGGATATTTTTCAACCATTTTGCTCTCTTGCTTCTTCTTGTCTTGGTCTCTGGGAAGAAATACAGTAAAGTAACACTTCAAATAGTAAGAGATCATTCATAGCATCTCCATCCACTTTCCATGCCTGCTTTGGCAGGCTGGCTTGTGTCATAGCTATCACAAGTTTATTTATAGTTCAGCAGTGTTATGAGAGGTCAAGCAAGGAGGAAGAAATTCTGATGAAACCACTAGGGAGTCCAGGGAGGAATTCGTTGTGTTGAGGGTGATTTCTGGGTTCGTTTTGGGTTGGTTTTTTTCATGTTCATTTCCAAAATAACATGCTTTGGAAGCTGTTCCTTCCTTTGATTTCTTAATATTCCTTCTCTGAGGCTCTTCTGGCAGTTCTGTTCTGGAAAGGAGCAAATGCTGAAGCCTCTTCTCAGAGCTGACAGGGCAGGTAGCCCTGTGTTGGTGTCTCTCAGTGAGTTAACAGAGATGGTCCTCTAGCTGAGGCACTGGGGACTCAGCCTCCAGAAGTGCTGACGTCCTGCTGTCAAGAGTACTGGCCTGAAAAGACTGCTCTTACAGAAGCAATGAACTGCACTGAGATGGGAGAATTTATGGGCAAGCTTTTGCTCACCACTCTCCTCATGGCTGGAGGAAGCAGTTGTTACCAGCCCAAAATACCAGCTCCCTGCTCTCCTTCCTGCACTCTGAGAAGGCTGGTCTTTGCTGCCAGTGCAGAGGAAGGAGTTGGGTCCAGATTTCCCCCAGGACTGAAGGAGCTGCTTCTTCTCTTTCTCCTCCAGGTCATTTCCCTCCCTTAAGAGGATGCTTAGGCACTCTGTAGAGGAGTGGAGAAAGCATAGACATCCTCCACATGGTATAGAGGAATATTTAAGATGAATGGATGGTTGCAGTGAACCTCGAAAAGACCCACAACTTCTAGGAGAAGATTGGGCACAAACCATGAAACCCAGGCTCTCCTACCATCTCATACTGGCTCTGTCATGAAGCAGAGCACTCCCTGCAAGCTGGAACAGGGAAGAGCAAGGACTCCACTGAGCAAATAGAGGACTAATGATTTCCAGAGCATTTCATGTAAAGTGTAGTCAGGGTGCTGCTTCTTCAACAAGGCAGATTAGAGACAGTTAATATATCACCTTCTAACTGGGACTAAATACATTCACTTGGTATATTCCAATAGAGGTGAGGCTCAGTTTTCAATACCATGCTGCCTATAGCACATGACAGGGTCAACAGGCTGCTGTAGAGATCAAGAGAATGTAACAGCCTCCCAAAACCTCAATATTAATTATTGAATATTTATTTTTACTAGGGGAATGAGCAATCAGTTTCTCTCCAAGCCTGTATACGAATCTTTGTATTTCAAGAACAATAGAAGCCAGGTCTTTTTATTTGTCATTTGTGTGAGATGAAAATTAACATCACAAGCATTATTAATAAGGCATGAACAACAGAAAGGAGAGAGGAAGCAGAGCAGCTCACTCCCTACAAGTTTCCCTCTCTGTATATTAAGTAGATTTATCATGTACCAATTCCCTGCTCTACCCACTTCTTTTATTTTCTGTCTGGCAAATTTGGGCTTTGATAGCATTCATATGCCACTGATTAATATACCTGCTCCTCAGCCATCAAATTATAGCCCTTTACAAATATTAACAAATTCATCCTCACAGCAAATCTCGTCCCAGAAACACCAGGCACCAGATCCATTCTCTAGGGTGGTGCTGGGGGAGGAAGACTGAGGTCTCAGGGATGGGTTGAAGGCACAGAATAAAAACACATCAGTACTAAAATAGTGGCTAAGGATCAGTACAAAGAATGTGCAGAAGAAGGTTATATGGACAAGACCTATTGATCCCAATGGTCCTTCTGGCCTTCAGAATCCACTTAATAAAAGTTAACTCTCCTTGGCTTTGGGCCCTTTGGCCATACATCTCAGCCTCTTTCATAAAGGAAATTATTTTCCTCAGCCTTACAGGTGAAGCAAGTGAGCAACTTTGCAGTATGGGCCCCAGCCTCAGGGATAGTCAAGTGCTTGATTTTAACAGGATTTCACCTAAAACTGTGAGTCTGTCAGGTGTGCTGGCTCCTCAGATTTACAGCCCTTTTGCTCTGCTAAGCACAGAGGCAGTGGAAAAGTGGAGGTGGTGGTGGTCATTGTCCATGCACCTTGGTCCTTCTGGGTGATTGGCAGGTGGACACACAAACCCTGATGCTTGCAGGCAACTCAAACCCAGGGAGCTGAGAACAGGTGTTGTGAACATGTCACTGCCTGCCCAGATGGAGACCTAAACACCTGGCACAGACACCCAGAGGTGCAGATGGAAGCCCCCCCACAGCCACCAAAGTTCCCTGTCAAGGGTTAGGGCTGGGCTGGCCATTGCATAAATGAGATATGCTCTCTATAACCCCTTTCCCTTCCCTAAAGGGAAAAGAAAGGGAATAAGGGAGATAAAATTATTGGTTGGAAAACTACAACAGTTTTAATGAAAATAGCAACAATTAAATGAAATATATATAAATATATACAAACCAATATGAAACTCAACCCCCAACAGCAATTACATCACTGTCACCACTGATCCTCTGGCAGGCACTGGGGAAGTCCCAGACCCTTCAGAACTCAGGGTTCAGGAGCTGGATTCTGGAACTGGATTCAGGAACACATGGATTGGAATCAGGAAGGAAGAACAAACAGAATCCTCCTTGATGCTGGCCATTGAAGAAGAGGCTTGACCCTTGTGATCTCCCAGCTTTATGCTGAATATGATGTATACAGAATGAAATGCCTTGTTGGTCAGTTTTGGGTCCCCTGTCCTCTCTGCTCCTTCCTGCAGGTGCCACCTCTTGCTTTACAGCAACCCCCAACATGGCACATAACATTTAGCAATGAGCTTGGTTTCTGTACAAGGAAATATAAGCAAGAGCTCTTTGACATACCATAGAGTAGCAACTATGAAGATCAAATATCATTTCTAGAAGCAGGCAATGACTGCAAAACTATGCCACTAACTTCAGATAGTTCAGTGACTTAAAAGAAACTTAACTGAAAAGTAAAATCACTGAACACAATTAGTTCTGTACTAACTCAAACTCATAAAAGGGAGGGGAGGGAAAAGCTGCAAGTGGCTGTTTGGCTCACCCTGGGGATCATCCCTGGGCTGCAGTCACCCTTTTCAGTGCTCAGAAGTATAAAACCTGCCTTTGAAAAAAATACATGTTGTCAGAAACATTGCTGTTGGTGAGGTGGTGGTTTCCTTAAAGAGGGCTGGAGAAACTATGTTCATGCAGTAGTCAGTTTTTCCAATGTTTTGTTTTGTTTTAAAATGCCACTTTGTGCTGCCTTCTCCCCACACCCTACAAAAGGTCCACACAAGTCAGTCTACCACCAAAATAACTTTTGGGCTTCTGTCCCCCAGTGCTTGCACCCTTCAAATTCCCAGCCCAGGTTTGTGAACTGTGGGTAGATGCATCCCCAACTATGAAGATCAAATGTGTGTGGCTGTTGAAAGATTCTCTCTCCTGCTCTTCACACTATTTACTGTGCAATATTGATGCATTACAATATTACACCTAATCATAATTAACAATGATACTTAGCAGCATCTATATGGCTCTTCACACCTTTAAAGTGCTGTGCAAACACTCTTTAATTAATCTTTGCTTTGGGGATCCTGTACAGCAGTCTCTTCCACAGGGCACCAAGAGCTGGTCCCTGGGAGCAGAGCTGTGCTTGCCAGAGCATGCTGACTGCCAGGGGCTGCCCGCGGAGATGGGAACTGCCTCAGCAGGGAGGATTCAGCTCTCTACTTCTGGGAGGTACCAAGACCTGCCTTTCTGATCCCAGAGGAGATGTGAAACAACAAAAATCTACAGGAATGGGCAATATTGGGAAGGGAGGGGCTAATGGTGGTGAATGTAACTGCTTTTACTCCTCACTTCTGGTGTTGGTCCAGTTTGGTGACCTGAAGACATCAAACAAAAGTCAGTACCTTTTCTTGGGTCAGCCCAAATCCTGCATGCTCACAAGCCCAGGGTCCCCACGGCTAGTCCCGGGTGGTGTGTGAAGAAGGAGAGAGAGGTGGTAGTTGGGACAGGAGGTGGAAGGAGGAAGGGCCCCAACATGGGAGCTGCTACAGGAACATGTTGCAGCAGCAGCCCCTTCCAGATCTCCTTCACACAGCACTTCCCACATTCATGTTTGGGCCCTGGTGGGGATTTCTTTCCAGTTTCCATTTCTGAGGTGAACAGCAGGTCTGTTTTTTGTGTCTTGTGCAGCTCATTCAGTGCTGGTATCTCTGCCTGGATAAGATGCATCTTTTCTCAGCTTTTCACTGCCTTGCTCTGAAATCTCCCATCCCTCTGCAGAGCTCAGTAACAGCTTGCTTCATCTTCCTACTGTCAGCACTCTGCTTTGACCCTTTAATCAGGGGACTTGGCTTTTATCTGGAAGACATATGCCTTAGGTGTCTTGTATAAGGTGCCACACAAAGCAAATTCAGCCAGGCCTGCCAATAACACATCATCTAACCAGATGGGGATAAACAGGCTTGAATTCATTTGCTCCCTTTTCTCTATGCAGTAGTAGCAAGCACCAAAGGCTGTTACTAGCTTTATATTATGTCTCTGGATACAGGATTTTTGTGCTTTGCATTTGAGGAGAGCTTAGGTCAGCCTCACAGTTTCTTTCAATTAGAGATGGTTGGCATTAATAAAATGAGAAGCTTTTTGCCACTTGTCCCTATGACACTGTAGGTACCAAAAATTAATGGTGTCATGGAGGTTTTTTTTAACTCGGTGAAATCCCACTTGTGTTTTTTTGTGCAATTTGGGTAAAACAAGGAGGAAGAGTGAGGCCCCTTAGGCACAGATGTATGGTTTGTGTTGAATTGTCAATGCAGAAGTGACCAAGCTCATTTTTTTCCTTTGGTGACCTCAGCAAGATTGATATCTAGATCTCATCAGCTGAAGTGGAAGAGTTATTATTATGGAGCCTGGAGCAGAGCTGACATACTTGCAATGAATGAAGCTGTTTCTAGCTTAGGGAATTCAAATGGCCAGGCCAGGGACATGCTCTATATGGTAAGAGCAAAGATATCAGCATTCATATGGACAAAATGGGTCTCAGACTGTCAAAAGATCAAAGAAACACTTCTGAAGAGAACAGCTACTCTTCTGGAAGTGCTAATTTGAGTATTTGATAGCAGCATGATTACCTTTTTTTCCCCCCAATACTGTTTAAAGTTATTCTCTTCCTTTGGGTTCTCTCCATGAAAATTATACTTTTTTCTCCCTGGGAAATTTTAAAATGGCAGAACATCCTTAATATATCCTTTCAAGGCAAACAGATTTGATCTAGGTAAGAAGGAACAGGCATGGAGACACTTGCCTTTCTGCAGCGGGACAAATCCCTCTCTTAACAAGGCCAAAGTATTCCCTGCATTACACTCCTTGCCATGGTCACATCTGATATAGAGTTGTAAGGCTTGGACATTGGCACACTGTGGAAGTCCCTGGTAGGAGCATGGCCATGGAAGAGCATCCCTCGGGGGTGGGTGGCAAGGTTTGGGGTCTAGTATTGGGTATAGGTGATCCAGAAGGAAACACTAGCCCCAGCATTGTCATCCTGGAATCAGTGCAAATGGTGATTATGAGGAGCTTGTATTTTACATAAAGTGTGTGCTCATTTGCTGATTGGGATTACACAGGCACACTGAGATTAGGACCCTGATCAGACACCCACTGAGGTCAACAAGGAGGGGGAAACATTGCAACTGGCTTAAGTGAGCATATGGCAAGTCACTCTCAGATTCAAGGTCATATGGGAAACATGCAATATCACTGATATTCACACCCCAGGTGAATGCATTAACCCTGCTTGCAAACAGTCATGTCTACTCACAAATCTCAACCTGAATTTCAGAAGAAGCAAGTCTGTGACCACGCTGTCTGGCAGCTTCAACCAAAATTGTCAGAGTGAAAGAGGTTGCAAAGACCATAAAACTTTAGGAGCTTAATTAAAAGTAGCATCTGGGCAAATTAAAGGATTGAGACAGACATTAGTGCCTCTGCAGACAAAGAGCACCTCTCTGCTGCACATCTGCTTCTGCCCCACAGGGGCTCTGCAAGGAAGAACCTGGACACACAACAGGGACAATTCGCTCCACCTCCTTCATAACCACTTAGAAACCCACTTGTTTCTAGATGAGGCTGTGCAACTGCACATCTATCTGGAGATCTGGGATCCTGGTTTATGGATATGTGCATGGGTTGGGGAAAAAATTGTGTATAAACAAAAAAGAAATTGGGGGATACCATGTATAAGTATCATTCCTGCCTGCTCCAAATATCGTGGGCACTCAGAAGCCAAAAAAACCCCAAGTAGGCCACTCTTCTTTACAGACATTTTTATGTGTTTGTTTTTGTTATCATTCAGTCAGGTCTTGGTTCAGTCAGACTATTCACAACAGTCTTTTCAGATGTGCCACAGCATAGTTCAACCTTATGCCTCCTTAATCTGATGCAGCAGAGTGGTGAAAACAGGCAAGGCCAGATGTTCAAATGCTTTCACTTTGGCAACAAGAGGAGCAAATGTAGTGAAGAGGTCAAGGGCCAGGAGAAGAGAAACGGAAGAAAGGCCACAGCTTTCAGTAGAGAAAAGTACCAGAGCTCAGAAACGGCATGGAAGCAAAATAATGAAGTCAAGGACCTCACATGCTTCTGCTGCAGCTGGAAAATGCTTAAGCCTGAAAGTCGGATTTAGATCTGTCACAATAACACTGTGCATTTCAGACTGATTGAATTATAACTCACAGGTGCTCCTTGCTTCATGCATTTCATTCTCCTCTCTCCATAACAGACTTTAAACTGCAGCACACAAGACAGATAAAAAAGATTGCTTCCTTGCCATCTCCTCACCACCTCTAGGTCTCTGTCATATCTATAAACATGTATTTTAACACGTAATGCTCTACAGAGGAAATCCAACTGCTGTCAGAGCAGCTTGTTTTGATGGAATGAGTAAACACGATACTTTGGTGACAGGTAATTTTCATACACAACTGATTAATTTCAGAACACAGGAACAATGGGCTTTTTCAGCTGCTGAATAATGGATGTGTGGCATTGCAACTGGTAAGCAGCAGGGTTCCCAGTTAGCAATAGAAATTCACACACCCATGCTATTTTAATAAGCTATCACTGTTAAAGAAGTCTATTTACGTTATTCATCTCCAACATTTGCACAAACATGTCAGCTGGGGAAGTGTGTGGGGGGAGGTAGGAGGAAAAAATGAGGTCATATTCATATACGCTTTCTTAGCTGTTTAATTTATATAAGCCTTAAAATTAAGAAAAAACTTATTTCCAAGGGAGAGAAAGCACCTTGATCACCACCTGAAACCTGGATAATATGAACACAATGGAAACAGACCAGAGCAGAAAAGTCAGGATGTACATAGACAGCTGAGCACAGGCAGCTCTGGAGCTTTGTGAGCCCCACCTAGTCTGGGTTTTGGCCACTGGGCTGACCCACAGTGCTGCTAGTCCCTTAGGAGCTATCTGGGCAATGTCCTGGTCACTGTCTCCCCATGAACCAGCCAAGAACTTCAAGAGGAATCAGACCTAACAGGTTTCCTGGCTGCTCTGTTGCAATGTGTTGGAGTTTGGGACAGAAACCACCAGTTTGGAGTCCAGGGCTGCTCCACTTGGGTTATGAATGTATAGATGGGAAAAAGAAGGAATCAGCTCTTAGTTATGGGATCAAGCAACAGATTGACTCTTAAATGTCATGCTCATATTATGAACTAGATGCTGAATTTCTTTTGTAGACAATGGAGACCTAATCAACACTCATCATCTGTAGGCTCAGACCCAGGAGTTCAGTTTGTGTGCAGTGGATCTACATGTGCTCAGCATAGCAGGCACAGCAACACATGACACTGAGATTCAGTGTAACACCCTCCAGGCACCAACACTGTTGGAAATACGCTCATTGTTCCTTTTCCCTGTCTCACTCTGTCCCTTGTTTATGTCCCTGAGCAATACAGCACTTTTAAAGCAAGGAACAAACTGGTCTACTCCAAGCAGTTCATCTCATACCTGACTCCTAGTTTTCTTTATTTTGCCATTTGGGATCTGAATGCTAGTGCAGGTTCATCCCCTACAACCTTACATCTAAGTTTTCATTTGGATGGTAAGTATTGCTATCATTCATTCTTCTAAATAATACTCTCAAATTTTGCTTCTTCTTAGGTGCCTGGGAGGATTTCCTTACCCTTTTAGGGGCATGCATCTCTGAAAGATGCTGAGAAGAGAATTTTTTCCTATTGGGTAGTGGGGGCTATTCCTCAAAAGAGCATAGGAATGGTGTAAGTTTGTTCTTCAGGACATGAGTATTTTACTACCTAACAGTCCCATGATTTATATCATTCTATTGGGAGCTTAGAGCCTTTATTTTATTTCATTCCTTTTGGCTTTACAAGTAGAAAAAGGGGGGTGAGAATCTCAAATCTCTGCTATGGGACAGTCTGGAGCATATTAATGTACATGGGGGTTGAGGAGTGCCCAGCTTTGGGAGAAAGGAGTTGGAGGCCAGGGGCAGCCCCAGCATCACATTGTGCAATGTGTTATTTCAGTCTCTCTGGAGACCACTAATTGTGCATGTCAGACAAACTTTAAGGTAACCAGTGTAGAGGGTAATAGCTGCATAAGGAGACCAACTGACAGAACATATTGAACTAATTTTCTTCCAGCCTCCCCTAAATTTTTCTTTAAAAGCCTTCCCCTTCAGGCTGGGGTGAAGCATGAGAAACTTGCCTGAGGTTTAGAAAAACCAGGAGAGGAGAAGTAGAAAGGGTGATTGGTTACAGAACTTTTCCTCTCCTTTGTGGTTCTCTCACCTCCCTCAGCCCAATTATTATTAAACTTTGTGTTGCACCCTCTGTGCAAATCACTAATGGGAAAATACAGATAGACATCCTTACTCTACAGGGATTATATTCCAAAAAGCTAAGAGCAAGGAATACTCTTTTCCTGTTAGCACAGGGAATTTTAAAGAAGTTATTCACCAACACTTCCAGCCAGCTTGGTAGTGTCTGCAGAAAGCAGGGTGTTTATTCTTCCCAAACAAAGTTTTAAAGAAGCTGATTTCATCAGCTCTGATTTGGGTTGTTTGTTGCGAGACACCGTGGAAGCGTGGCCTGGTTTTCAGTAATTTGTCTTCTAATACTCAAACCTAACTTAACCTGGCTCACTTTTTTGAATATCTTATGAGCTCCCACACAGTCTATAATGGGATTTTCCCCATAGCTCCCTGCAGAATGCTACTCTGCAGTGATCTGGAGGAGCGAAGGAAGCGGGAGCTGAAGGAGAGTGGAAAAAGCTATTTTGAGCACAAAGCCTCCAGGCAGATGTAGCTTGTGGAACTATCACATTTAGCCCAAGTTATTGGAGCAAATCAATACTAATTATTTTAAGGCTGAGGCCTTATGCTGGAGCTTCTCAGAGTACTAATGGTGATCTTTTATTGCTTCTTTTGTAAGTTTGCAGTGTGAGGTGTTATCGCAGTGTGCAGAGCAAGGATGCTGTAAAGCAAGGGAAGGTCCCACTGCTTAGCCTTGCCGTGCTCTCAGGCACCCTTGTACAACCTCTATCTGCAGCAGGGCATGCACACACTGCTGGAGGATAGATTTCACACTATGAGGACCTTGTTTAGGCTCTGCTTTAGGAAACAAGGAGAGCACATTAAGGTCCCTTCAAGCAGCCTCAACTAAAAATGAGGAGACAAAGGAAATTGTGATCCACAAACTGAACACCAGTGCCATCTCAGAGCAAGCAAGGAGAGTGCATGTTCCTGAATCAATGCAGCTGAAGGCACATTTCACCTTCTCCACACTCCTCCAGCAAGGAACATGCTTCAATCTCCTCTCAAAGGAGATGTTCCCTTTGTCTTTGCCAAGCTCAGGGACAGAAAAGAGCTCATGTAGTTATCAATTGCAACTCGATGGACTGGGATGGATCCTATCCAGGGTCTAGACTGCCCCTCCAAACAATACAGCTGGTCGCTGTATCTCCACTGATGCTTAAGATGCATTTCAAGCTCTTATCTGGCAACCAGCTACCTAGAGCTCTCAACCCAGTGGCTTCCCAGCCCAAACCTTAGAGCTGTCCTCTGATGAAGGCTGATCTTTCACCTCTCAGTACAGCCCAGCACAGCACAGCCTCTGTGGGATCATATCACAAAAGGGATCTGCAGCACCATCCTACAGTATGCTTCACTACCTTCAGGAGCTTCTGTATTCCTTCTCATATCTCCTGATCTTTCAGCAGGAGAAGCTCAGAAACACAAGTGCTCTGCAGATCCATTGCTGCAAGGGTCTTGGTTTATAAAAAATGAAGGAATGTAGCTGCATCCCAGCACCATGCTTATGAAATCATGTGTGTAGCATAGCTGGCTTTGATGCATGACACAGGTCTGGGAAGGGCAAGGCTACCCAGAAGGTCAACCATAAAAATCAGGGCAGTGATACCCACTACAATGTAGTTTCTCCATTTTATAGGAGGGGTTACAATGTTTTTCTCTTATAAAGCCTCTTCCTAGCATTGATTTTATTTTTCTTGATACAGTGGCTGAACCAGACAACATAAAGGTTATTCCATTTTATCCAAAATGAAATATTTATTTCATATTCTGGGTTTTTTTTTTGTTTATACTTTTTTGAAGAAAAAAAAATCATTGCATTTCCAAGCAAAACACTACTTGGAGATGTAAAGTTTTGGTTTTGCAAAGAGCAAGGTGCAAGACTACAATATTTGCACAACTGTTTTTCTTTCGTTCTTTGAGAGTGAAAAACCTTGAAAGTGTGGCATGATTTTGCCAAGTTTCAGGTTAACCAAAAGTGACTTGTTTATGGGAAGTGAACTACTGTCTGAGAACTTGCTTCACGTAGCTCCATTCTCCACTAGCCCCTTTTTGTCTTTTTAGATTTGAAATTCTTCAGGGAAGAGACTGACTTTCCTTTTGCACAGGGGAGAGCACTTTGAAGATAAAAATTGTTAGAGCAGTGCTAAGTATTGTGCAGCCTCGGAAGAATGTGTTAGCAGCTTACAAAGCCTCTTTGAAAAGTAGCATACACTCAAAGGCACTGACATCTGTCTGTTAAAAGAAAAAAGGGGGGAAAAAGAAGTGTAGGTGGGATTTACTGTCTGCTATATAGCTTTCTCCTAGACCTTGACTGCATGAGGCATGCTGCAAGCAAGGCAGAGTTTTTCACAGTAACAACTGCTCTTGATGAAACTTATTTGTAAGGATTCTGGAGCAGCACAAGGATGCCAAAGCTTTCTGCATTCAAATCCAAAAAGCTTCCTAGGTTGCAGCAGATCAGCCCAGACTGCACAAAGATAAGATTCAGCTGATTAAGTTTTACTAACCAAGAGCTGATTTTCAGGTGAGCCCACCTCTACTCAGAAATTATGGTTTTTGTTTCGTTTGTTCTTCATTTTCCCAGTGAGTATCACTGCAGCAAACTGAGTCATCAGCACAAACAGAGCTGCAGAGCTGGGTACAAACTGAGACCCAACTGTTCTGTATTGTGTTTATAAGGGAAGATAACTTGGGAGTTCTCCCTTCCTGTCCTTCTAAAAGGCTACAGGGAACTCCAGAGATTCTTGGTATTCCTTCAGTCATGGGTATCATTTTGTTGTTTTCTGGCTAGGGTGAGAGCTGTATGTATGGCTAGGCTTCACAAATGAAGCTCCAGGGAGGGCTCCAGACATGCTCCTCACCAGCGCCTTTTCCAAGNAGACCAGCACTGATGGAAGAACTGGAAATATTTACCCATCTTTTGGAGGAGTTGCCCTGTCCACCCCCACTCTACTATTGCTGACTATGCCTACTGTCACAGCCATTTTCACATATCCAGGTTGCTCCACTTCTAGTCCAGTCAGTGTTGGAGTCACTCTAAAGATGGCCTCTTCTAGCAGATCTCTCTAAAATTAACCATGGACAGCCTGTAAATCTGTGCTGAATCTCCATTGCAGGTATGAACATGGAGTATCAATTTATAGACTATAGTTGGCAATGAGGCAAGCTCTGAGCTCACTGGGTATCTTGATTACATGAAGGTGGCACACACCAGCCACTGCTCCTCTGCTGTCCTGTGCTGCTGGTGGTACCTCTGCAGCTATGGAGGTCTTGGGGCACAGAGCAGGAGGAGGAGGATTTGCAATAAAAGACCACAAAGCAGAGCTCCCTGTGCTACAGCACCCCACAGCCTTGTGGCTTGTAGTGATCCCCAGCTGCTTCCCCACCTCCTAAAAGCTCATAAAGAATGACATGAATTCATCCACATAGAGGAACATAGGGAAATGAGCTGTGAAATAAGGGCAAACATCTTGAGCCATAAGTTCTCAGCTAGGGCATGAACAGCAGCCAACCAGTTATTACTCTTGCTATTATTATTTTATTTTCAGAGCTTCCATTAAAAGCAAACCCATGTCCTGGGGCAAGAGAAGAGCTAAACTTGAGCCTGTGAAAGAGCTCACTCAGATGACTTGTTTTCTGAGGACAACCTTATTGGTAAATTTTGGTCTCAGAAGACTGAGCATCTCCCCCACCTGGCATGGCCTACCCTCTAGGATCTGGTATTTGTTTTCTGTACCCAGAGCAGTAAATTTCCCTAATTGCTGCTCACATTTAACTTGTGACTTGCCACAGACAAGAGAAGCCTTTGCAGCCTCTTGGAGTCACTCCCTTCTCACCTTTGCTCAGCAGCAGCTTTCAGAGCCATCATAGTGTCCACTTAATGACATTAGGTTTTCAGAGCATCACTGCCCACAGATGACATTTGAACTGCCAACAACTCTTTTAGTCACCATCCAAACAACGGTTTTTATTTTTCTTTCCAATAATACA
The DNA here is from genome assembly GCA_013396975.1 of Bucco capensis. Lineage (NCBI taxonomy): Eukaryota > Metazoa > Chordata > Aves > Piciformes > Bucconidae > Bucco > Bucco capensis. Next base: position 608,004 of record VWZO01016943.1, read on the forward strand.
CAATTTTTATGGGGTACTTCCCAACTGAAGACCCCAAAGCACCTTACAGAAGGTCAATAGCAACATCATTCTACCAAAGGAAAACTGAAGCACAGAGATGGTGGAAATCCCAGCCAACATCACTGGAGTCCCAGCTAAGTGTAGGATGCTATGTGCCATGATCTTGCCCTTTGGCTTGAGCCACCTGTACTGCTGCCCCACAAGGTCAAGGTTACTGTAGGAGGTCCCCATACCCCAGAAGACATTTTCAGGATGTCTTCAATGTTCTTTGGGATATATAGATACAGAAGGGGTTTTTTTCTGTTTGTTCATATCCTATTGCTGCACCACACTGACTCCATGTGGTGCTGGCTGAGGGAAAATTATCCAGGAGATGGAGGGATTGCTGTGATAGACAGTGTTGAGAGGGAAAAGACCAGTGAGCAGGAATGTTCACATCAGACTCATTTCCTTTACTCAGAGCACATGTTCATGACTGAGCACTGTCAACTACCTGTGTTCAGACAGTCAGTTAAATGGGGGGGTGGGGGGTGGATATCACAATATTCTAAACTGCACTCTAGCTCCTGCTGGGAGGTAAGCTGGGAATTGTGACACTGAGAAGACGTTTGAAGAGTTACTTCTAGCTTGTTTCTGCAATTAAAGCCTGGGTGTTTTCATCCCAAATAACTTTTTGAACCCAATGGTCACTTCCCACCAGATATAAAAGAGATGAAGCACTCCCAAAGCTAGGGAATTCCTCCAACTTTCATAAAAATAGGCAGCCAGGGAGATGAGAGAGTCCCAAGCAGAAGGAATGGTTGAGACCCCCAGTCAGTATCAGGCAACATGAGAGAAGTCAAATGGAAACATAGACACATATGAACACATACAGCATTCAGTGCCCCAGCTGATGGAAAATCCTGACTTTGTCCCTGTGCCAGAGAATCCCAACATCAGCCACTAACCCTGGAATGAGGCTGCTTTGATCCTGCCCCAGGCTGAATCGCTGATCTCCAGTGGAATCTGCCCTCCTAAGGCTGGAACAAAAAGTCAGATGAATGCAAGAAGGCAGGACAGCAGCAGGCACCTTCCATCATTCTGCCCACATCTTCTCTCTTACCCCTCTGTGACTCCTCTTGTCATTTGCTTGCCATGCCCATACTGCAAACACTGCTTCACTTAACCCAACTATGTGGCTAGCAGATAGCATAGTGGGGAGCCCTGAAAGGACTGAGTCTTCCCGCAGTGACACCTCCAGGCAAGCTAACAGCATCCCTTGGAGATGCTAATGAAACATATCCTGCTAAAGGAGGGTAATCCCAAGGGCTGCAGAGTTGCTAGGGCTAAGGAGTCCATCACTTGGTCCAAAAGAAAAATCACTTTTTCTCCCAGATGAGAAAGTGTATCACACCAGCCAACAGGAGTTCCTCATGGGTCAAGTCCCCATTGTGAACCCCTGTGCCTGCCTCTGATATGCCCTGTGTCCCAAAGCATCAGGACGTGGAGAAGGGTCTGCATGGACCCAGCAACAGATTTACTTAGGTGAGAGAGGGAGTGCTAAGGAGCCTTAAGCTCCCCTTTTCCCCTTATTTGCACCGCTGCAAGCTCCCATGGTTTGGCAACAGTCTCATGGACATGACATGTCCCCATTTCACATTGGAGTCATGTCCATCCCCAGCCTCAGCTACAGGAATGCAGGAGGGCCAAAGACCTGGAGTGTGCTTCCATAGCCTCTTCTAAACTCCGTGTTGGAGCTCAAAATATTTCCTTTGTCTGTAAAACACCAGGGAGTTGCAAAGCACTGAGCATTCTCTTAGCATGGTATTTTGTGGCAGCCCTGAGAAACCAACCAGGTACTGGTCCATTATGCCTGGTGCTGTGGAAATGCAGTCAGTAACAGCTTCTGCTGCAAGGAGCTGCAGGGATGGTTAACGTGGTTCCATCTCCACCTCTCTGCAGGCCACCAACTATCCAGCTGGTGGGTGCTGCTGCTCCCAGATTACCATTTTTAATTTAGAGAGTCTCTTCTGACATTTTGACTACTACGGCCTGATGCTCACAAGCTGTGCTCAGACAGGATGAAATTCAGCTCCTCCAATTGCACCCAGTGTCTCTCTCACATTTCCTTTTCTTCCCTTCCTGATTCATTTAAAATCAACTATGAAAAATGTCACTGGTTTCCAGGAAAAGCACAGATCTGACCAAAGCAAAAGGCAACCCTTTAATTTAAAACAGTTGAGGGGGAGACAATTCGGGGAAGCTGCTCAGCTGATGCACAAACAATTTGTAATTACAGGAGCAGGCTGGGGAAACAGGACCTATCTAGGGAATATTCTTATTAAATAAAGCAGAATTCTGTCACCTTCTTAATCATGAAATATTGATGAAACTGTAAGCAACCCTTCTGAGGCTTTAGCCTTTGCCCTCTCCTTATGTATGTGTGTGTCCACACAAAGATGAAGGGGGTAAAAAACCCTCAAAACCCACCCATGGAGCTGCAGAATGCTAACCATGCCATTTTGTACTGCTGGATTTTGATTTTGCTGAGCTTGCATGGACATATGGATTGGAGAAATAGAAATTCTTCACCTGGCACAACCAGAAACTTCTGAATGAGTAATGGGGGGGGGGGGTGTGGGTGTGATTAAACAGAGGTAAGTAAGAAAGGACATATTAAAGGGAGGACTGTCCCAGGAATCAGCATAGGATGGGCCAAGTGTTTATGCTTTTCCTTACCTTGAGCCATTCCATATGTTTTGGAGACAGTAAAAGACCTAAAAAGGAGTAGAAGTATTGAACTCCAGGTATCCTGGAGTGTCAGCTCTTCCCTTAGCCTTATCAAGCTATGCTTGCAGCTCTGATTCTTGTTCCTGGGTCAAACAGCTGGCAACAGCAAAACAAGCACCAAGTCCTGCTTCACAAGCCAAAGCTCAACCAGGGCAGCAGGAGGCTACAATTGCTGGGGCTCTGAGCATCCATGTTCTCCTTCGGCCAGGAGTTCTAGAGAAAGCTACATCCAAACACCACAGTGGGATAAGACCCCTACTAGTCCTTGGTCTCAGATGGTACCTGAGATGCTGCAGCATGAATCTTCACACCATCTCTGAGGTGTCAAAAACATGCTAGGCACTTGGCAGAAGAGCAAGTTAGCTTGAAGCAGCTGTCTGTCAGTGGGCCAGGTGATGCCATAACCCTTGCACTGTTTGCCTCATGTCTTGGCACTGCTGCCTTCAGCCACCAATTTGCTAAAGGGCAAATTGAAAAATCACCCACCCCCCAAAAAGCCCTGGGGGGAAAAACCAAGGATTATGAATAATATGAGTGAAAACAAGAAGTTTAGGGAAGAAAAAAATCACAGGCAAATTTTCATCCCTTCACACTTCTCTGTAAAGTGGGAAGAATGCTCTGTGCTCTTTTCAAACCAAAATAGCCATACTCCATTCCACTTCTGTGACTCAACTCCATGGTCCTAACCAAGATAAATAAATCAAGAAAAACAGGAGCTTCCCAGAAGGAGAGAGATGTGGGGGACCACAAACAAGAACTGGGAGACCAGAGCAACACCAATAATGAATTCCAAAAAGCAAACACTTGTCTGAGCCTGGTTTTTTATCCTTTCTGCAAGGAATGGATGAATGGGACTGGGGAGAGAAAAATAGATGGGAAAGAAGGATGGACTGCAAGGATCAGCCAGGAACAGTAGTTGCTACGTGAGGCTATTGGGACTTCCCTGACAAGAAAACTTCACAACTGGGAGGAACTGGGAAAAAAAACTGAGGCCAGGCTGGCAGGAAAGCAGAGGAAGGAAGGATCAAAGCATTAGAGGGAGGAAGGAGGACAAAGACAGAGAGGCTGCAATAGCTTAGAGAGGGAGAGATGCATCAAGCAGCAGGGGAGCCTTCCCCCTGCCCGCTGCGGTAATGGGGCCTTTGTTCTGCTCCTTTCATGTTCACGCACAGCCCAGTCCATAAGGGCAGCTGACAGGAGCTGAATCAATCACTCCCTGGTCCCAGTGGAGGGCAGGGCATGATTGATTTGCTCTCCCTGATGGCTCTGAAAGGACATGCTCTCATTACAGCTAGTTTCTGGGTCCCACTTCTTTACTTCAGGTCTAAATGCTGCAAAATCTCCTGCCTCCACCGTGGGCTGGTTTGGTACCACAAGTCTTCTTTCAATTGCTTGAGAAAGCTGTGGAGAAAAAAAAACCCCAAAACAACAACTTAAAAAAAAGCCCAAAACAACAAAACCTGTTCCCCAGTTTTAAAACTTGCTGCTGAAACATAAAGCTGAGGCAGTGGCCATGGTTGATTTTAGTGCTTGTCTGCTCCAAATTCCAGTCATGCTTGTCACAGTCCCACAGCCTCTCTCTAATTGTCAGGCACAGCCCTTTGTGTTCCTAATCAGCCCTGAAAAGGCCTCAGTTCCCCTGATGTGGTGGGCACCCTGGGGTGGCTGCTTTTGGGGGCTAAGGGGTAAAGGCAGCCCTGCCTCTGCTGTTCCATGCTGCAGGTTGCCAGCTGCTCTGGGAGAGCCTGGAGGGTGGTGGAGAGGACAGAGATGGGCTGTGGTGACCAGAGTGAGATGAAGATAACTCTGCCCAAGGATGAAAGCTGGGAGATGGAGGCAGATGGCTTTTGGGTGCACATTTAGGAGCAGAGAGAGGAAGAGTAGCACCCAGCAGCAACCTCAGTCTGCAGATAGCTCAGGTCTGCCAGTGGCATCAAGGGATGAAACCAGTCCTTCTGCTTGAGCTGTTATTGTACTTTCTGCAATGGGCAATGCTGCAAGGTAAGTTAAGTATACATCTATGGTGAAGGAACACCCACTTCGAGAAGTTTTTCCCCTCTTCAGTGTAGCTTAAGAATCCCACTGGTTCCAGCCATGGGGGGAAGCAATACTATTAGCTACCAAGGCCATTACAGAGATAAACAGACTTTTTTTTTTGCAAACTTTAATTATTTACCTATTAATTTCTTCCCACCTGCATGTTCATGCAGCCTTCAGCCACTCTTTGAAGCAAATCATCCACAGCAAAGCTATGATCTCCATTAAATGTTGCTCATAGAATCACTTAAATTGGAAAAGACCCTTAAGATCATTGAGCAGTGAATGATGCTGACCTTCAATCCATCACCTTGCTTGCTCAAGCCCACCTGAGGAGAGGGTATCCTATCAGCTCTGTGACATTGCTATCTAGCTCTGGTGTCCAGGACAAAGCACTCCCTGGTTTCAGTGCACCATGGGTCAGGTAAGGGCTAGCAGAGCCCAGGCTTCCACAGGCAGGTAGCAGCTTATTTGGGAATGTCTGAACTTCACCTCCAAGTTTTGATGTTTTGCTCTGCCTTTTCATCAGCTCTATGTTCCTGATGGAAACTACTGCATGTCTGTACAGCAAAGCCCAAAGGATTTTGGACTCTCCAGTGAGTGTTCCTAACTATTCCTAGCTCTCTTTACTAGGAATAGCTGCTTCTGCTAGCTGCATGCACTGCCCAGATGCTTTCCACCTTCCACTCCTTTTTACTAGAGATGGGCTCTAACATGAGAACAGATTAAGCTGAAGCAGAGGAAACACTGGAGCCAGGTTGGCTCAGTAGTTTTATGGCAGAAATTTCTTTCAAAATCAACACAGAGCTCTGCACGGATAACAGTATTGCTCTTCAGATTGTGTAACTTCAGCCTTGCTTTTAATAGCAGTATCCAGTAGGTGCCATAATTATCAAGAAATAAAATTCCTACTTCCATCAAAAAAGAAGGTGATATAATTGTATCATACTAATCAGGATATGATTCTGATTTCATCTTCTACTCTACAACAAGGTGCAGCAAGGGGCAGTTGCTGCCTGAGGGAAGAGGAGTTTGACCTGGTGACATGGCAAGACACAAGCTACAACATACCTAAAAAACACCAAGCTAAGCACAACTCTGAAGTCACTGCTTCCAGATGGAGGTTTCCAATTGCCATAAACAGACCTTTCTGCCTTCTTTCTCTGCCTGCTTAGTCCTAGCTCCAGTAGAGCTCCCCAGGTATGCACAGGTTCAGAACTGGGCTCTCCATTCCTAGCCCTGCTAGGATGTATGCTAGCCCAGTAAGCAAAAATAACAGCAAGGAACAGGTCCTGTTGCACTAAGCTCTGCACAAACATGAAAGACAAGACAATAGGTGCTAGAAGGAGCTCACAGGCTCTGTAAATGAAACTGTGAATGACACAGCACTGAAGGAAGATATCTGCTTGAACGTGGCATAGTGTTGCAGGTTGGGTGTCTGAATGCTACACACTGATCATGCTGTTATGGCACTTGTATCTCCACCTGTATGTACTAACTCTTCTGAGGTAACCTTCTGAGCTCACCTCATTTAGGAATACAAATAACCTCCAAAAGTTCCATTTTGGACTCCTCCGTGCCTTGGGAAGCCAATGACAGGATCAGGACGTTGCTCTAAATTCACCTCCAGGAGAACTCAGTCACTGTTGTGAAATTGTTGCTGCCTTTGCTGCGTCTCCTGCCTGCTCCCTGCTTGACACTTTTCTCTGTGACAGTCATCTGCCTGTATATAATATATCAAAAGGCTGCTTCTGGCTTCAAGTCGTTCCAGAAAGACATTTTCACAGCACCCTACATTAAAATGCAACCCCTGTCATGTACCTTCCCACCATGAAACTCTCTGTTCCTTCCCTCCACTCCATGCTTTTGGATTTAGGGGGTTTGGGTTTGCTTGTGATTTTATTTTTTTAGCACTATTACATTATCCCATGTTGCAATTGCAAAACCACATTATGAAAGCAGCCAATATTGAACTAATTTTATCACAGGGCTAGTAATAAAGTTTAACACCAACTATAATATTGTTGTACACCAGAAATATTGCAACAGAACAGTAATATCCTGTTAAATTCATTTTCCATCCAACACCACAAGATCTGTTGGAAGATGTTAAGGGTGAAGTGTTTGTAGATTTTTAATTTTTTTCCTTTTTGCTTTATTTTTGCAAGGCACCACAAATATTTAAATTTCATAAAAATATACATCACAAGTAATCCTTCTGGTGACATATCTAATGCCTTCATTGTCTGAAAAATAATGGATGGCTGGTAGCTACCCTGTAAAGCAATACACATCATTAGAACCAGCTCATAGAAAGGAAGAGATAGTTTTAACATGGCCCCATTACTACAGTATCTTGTCCCCTCATAATGCTTTATATATTTATTCTCAGACACCCCAGGGAATTAGATGCAATTATCCTTTTCTTCTTAGGCAGAGAAGTGGGTAAAATGTTAAGCAGCTTGCCCCAGGTGACACAAAAAGTTTTATGATATTTCAAGGACCTGAATCAGCATCCTTGGTGCAGCACTGGCCTATTTGCTCTTCCCATGGGAGGAAGACATGGATGGCTAAATGCTTTTTCCTGCCATCATCCATGTGTGAGAAAGCTGGCCACTTTCTACTGCCTCTGAGGAAGGTCTCCTCCACCTATAGGAACATACAGGATTAATTAAAAGCATTCTTTTAAACCAATTAACTTAAACTGGTAGAAACCCTTGTGTAGATACTCTCAGTGGATTTAAACCTATTTTTTGTTTTAAAATTCAGTTTAACTTGAGGCTCTGCATTTGCCAGCTGTCCCCTCAGCATCTTTCACATCTTTTCAGCTGCTTCTGTTTTTAAACTAATTTTAATTAAGCTCAAGCACTCTGTGTGGTCAGATCCCAAAGGATCTGTAGAAAGGCAGGCAGACACTAGGAAGAAGAGCATAAGTCAGTTCAAGACAATCCCAGGTGCCACAGCACAGCTCTTGGCAGGAGCCAACTGTTTTAAGTTCAGTATACATGGACAATGAGAAACCAATTCTGTCCTAATGAACTTCTGGTCTCCACAGAAATTGTACATAGACAGGAGAAGAAAGACAGAAAACATGAGTGATGGTGAGCAGCTTGCTACAGAAAATCAGCAACAAAGCAGAAGACCTGACATCTCCTGGCAGTCAGTGTTGCCAGCTCTCTGCCTTCTCCCAGAGCAGAGCTGAGTGTGACCTGGGCACAATGCTCAAGGCTGAGCTTTTCCAGGTGATGCAGCATGGAAACCAAACTGTGTATGTCTGGCATGAAGTCAGCCCAAAAGGCACAATATCCATGGGAAGTGTCCATGCCTCTGAACATTCGAAAACCACTGAAAGATGGAAAATTGTTGCTTTCATTGACCATTCTTTGATCTAAACACATACACCTCACATTAAACAAGACACCCCAGGAAACACTTTTAAACATGTTCTGATCTCATTAAGAACAAATAGGAGGATAGAATGCCCCTTACCAATGAACCTTTTTTCCTCTTACTAAAAGAGTGATTTTTTTGTTAATGCTCATGCCAAGCAGACAGTAGACCAAAGTGCAGAAGACTCCAGTCCTCTCTGAGCTCTAACCCACTCTTTTTCACCTGTGTAAATCACTCAAGGATGCTAATGCTCCCAGATGTTTTCTTTTGTGGATTTGAAATCCTTATTCCCTCCTCCTAGCTAAACCTAGACTTCATTTTTCAGTCTTTTATAGGCCTCAGAACTGAGATGGTCATGCAATAGCAACTGACTGTCTCTGACTGTTGTAGATCACGTCTCAGGAATGCATCCCTGAGGGCAGGAACCAAAGTCTATGAAAATCTGCTGGTCAGAAACTCAGTAGAGCCATAGCTTCATATACAGTCATTCTTCTTAGCACAAAACAGCAGTAATACACAGCCAATTTTGGATAGGATCTTTCTCCAGTTACCAAACATTGTCTTAAGATGGTATCCTCAAAATGTCTATAAAAATCTGTTCTGCTGCAATATTGGGCCATTAGCACTGTGATTAGGATTAACTTGAGCTTTGGATGTGCACAAGGAACAGTCTCCAGGACAGCACTGTGTCTGTTCATGTATAAACATTAAAGATACAACCAGTGGCCAATATACCCTGCTGCCTAAAATAACTGCATTTCTAGCAGGAACTATAGCCTTCACAAGAGCTTCACTGCAAGTGGAGAGCAGGAAGACAGTAGGATAGCTGGGCTGGTGAAAGCTGGTAGGAGGCCTCTGGGAAAGTGGAGGATTAGCTGCCTTCAAGAAAATGTGACAAAAGTCAGGATGCAATGGAAAGACTTCCCAGTGAAGGGATTTCCTGCCATCTTCAAGCACTTTGTAATGCAGTGACAATTGCACATGAAAGGGACCTTCCTGAACTGCTACAGGTTTATGTGCATTCTGCAGAGGTAGAAGTAACATCATAAAGGGGACAAGGCTGGGAATAAGTAAGTCCACTTAAAGCATCATCATACCATGGTCTACAAGGAAATAACACTTTCTTTCCTCTTTCTCCATACCTACTTTTCTACCAGCATAATTCTTTACTTAACTTGTCTTAAGCTACCCTTGATTTGCATCCATTCAAGGGAGTAAGACCTGTTAGATTATTTCCTACAGTGGAGAAGTGGTGATTTACCCCTGCTGAGAATTTGGATCATAACCATAAGGCAAAGTCAATCCAGCTTGAAGAATGGCTGTGTCATATCCTACAGTGCAGCCTAAGGGAGGTTTAAGAAAGGAATATGAGAGTGTGAATCCAAAACACAGATTTTAAGGTCAGAAGAGATTGATAAAATCAGTTTGGTTGATCTACTAAATAGCATAGATATCCAGCAATGCTCCAAAGTCAGTGTCCCAGGATTACAGAGGACATCTGTAGAGAGGCTGAAAAGTGAAATAAACATACATGTCCTACAGCAACAGGTGACCTGTAAGACCACAGTTCAATTCTCTTGGGTGGAAGCAAGCCAAGCTATTTCTTTATATGTCATTGAGGGACCATTTGCTTTTCCTCTCTCTCACAGGACTGTGACCTGGCACCATGCCCTCAAGCAGGCAGCAGAACAAATCACAGAGCACAAATTGCTTGAAAAACTTCTGCAGGTGGATAATGAAAAAAGCAGCCAAGACCAGTTCTCTGTGAGAAGACACTGAGAGCAACTTCTCCTGAAAACAGAACTATCACTTCTGTTAGCATAGCCTGTTTCTTCCTCTGTCTTTCCTGAACCCTACTATTCAATGCAAGAAAATGACACAAAGCCATTACCTGGATGGTTAAAGTCATGTTTTCCTCCTCTGAGTGATTTGTTTGTAAGGTTTCACACTCTCTTACCACCAAATATGTTTGTTTTTTTTAAATATTTACTTCTCTTCACCAGAAGAAAGTTTTTAAATTGTCTTGACAGTATATCCTCCTTTTCTACCTCTAGCTACAAACCCATGTGCTTCCCCTTCACTTCTTCGATCTTTTCCACTTGATGTCTTGCTTTCCTCTGACCACAACTTTGTGTGGACAGTGCCTTAACCCGAGTGGCTCATCAGTGGTTTTAATTCAAAGATACCTTGCCTTTGGGAGATCATGCACACAAGCAGAAGAACCTTAAAAAGAGGCCAGAGTGAACTGAAACAAATAAGAAAGAAGACCCTCAGTCAGTCAAAGGTTCTACACTGGCTCCAGACACAACCATGAAGCAGATGTACCTGGACCTCATTCAGACTTTGCACTGTTCTATGCCAAGATCCCACCAGGAGAATCTAGAATTTAATTCATCATCTATGTTTACCAAGCTGTCTGTGGGGACAGCCATAATGATTCTGTTGTTTGTTGGCAACAGAAGAGGACAAAGGTGCAGTGATGTGAAGGAAGATACATTAGCTGTCAGAAGACAGGGAACACATCTTGCTAACATACTCTGTTCCATTTGCCCACCAATAGCTTGGAGCAGTGTTTTCCTTTTAAAAGTATCCTAGCACATCTGACAGATGGATTAAGGCTTAAAAGCATCAATATTTTGGGAAAGTGGTACCTGCTAGCAAGGTAGCTATAGGTTTGTCATTCAAGAGGTCTTTAAACTTTATATACTGGTAGGGTTTTGGGGTTTGTTGGATTTGTGGGTTTTTTTTCTGGCTTGTTTTGAATTCTTCAGTGGACATCTTGTCTGTCAGCAGTGGGGAAGAGTGGGAGTGCTTTTCCTAGGCTGTCCTGAAAGGTGAGCACTTAAAATCTGTTCAAAGTAGTTTGCCAGAAGGTTATCGCAAGAGGATAGATGAAAAAAAGGACCAGTATCACCCCAGAAACAGATTTAAAGAGTTTTGATAACCTTTTTTCCTTCTCACAAGCCATGTTATTGTTACTCCCTGTTGTACCTCTGAAGGGCTATTTTGCTTATCTGGCATTTCAACTCAGATGCATCCCACCTGATAGTAGGCAGAGACATTGGAGTTAAGACTGTCATTATCTGGGTGCCAGCTACAGTCACAGAGAAGGGAGAGACACCTCAGGAGAGGGATTCACATCTGAGAAGGGTGAATCATGCTCTCAAGATGCCAGTATTTCTCCATTTCTCAAGATGCTGCTGGCACAAACAGCAGTAAGTCAGTACAATGAGGCTTCTAATTTAGGAGCCTTGGTGAAATGCCTGAAGTTTGATGGATGAATCTAGACTGGCGACTCTCACCATATCTGCAGCTTGATGGAAAGAAAGATATCAAAGATTTCACCCCTGTGCTGTAGAGGACTCTTGTGAAGGGAGGTGAGAGCAAATAAAGGACAAGAGGAATAAAGAGAAGAGAAACGTGGAGGTTTCCAAGGGAAAGTGGTGAAATCTACCCTGCTATTGCCTTCTGGCTTTGTGAGCTGAGTTGCACGGCTTCTTGTCTATGCCACCTCCACAGCCAGAAGGCTGCTCAAATACAGGATTTGATTCTGGCCCAAAGCTCAGGCAGGAGAGTAGATGAGGATTTGCACATAGTTTCCATCTGCTCCCCAACTAGTTCTCTCCAGTAACTCGTGCAGCTGAATGGCTGCTGTCCTGGGAACAACAGGCTTGAGCTGGCCAGTGACTTCAGCCCAAAGGCTCAAGGTGGCTGAATAGATTCAGTAGAAGGATAGAAAAAGATCAGCAACCTCAGTGCAATTCCAGAGAAGACATTTCCCTCTGGGAGACTCCTTGATATGCAGTATTTTCTTAATACTAAGTGCAAAGAGTTAAGAGAGCTGGAATATGTTGGAGATCAAAATAGTGGTAAGAGGTGGAAAAGCAAAGTCAAGTTAGGAAGACCAGCACTGAACAGATAAGCAATGTGAACTCATTTGAAGATCCTAACTCCAGGATGTCCTGGCAGCATTCTTTGCAAAACTCTTCTTTTAGTCTTGAGAAGCTTAGGGGGTAATGTAATTCCCCAGTTTCAGACCTATCTCTAGAGAACACTGTAGACCCAGGAGCTCTACACCTTTCCCAGCCAAAAGACTGAATAAAGGGTCCTTCATGGAGATTAGCTTTTGGGTTGCTGCTCCCTGCACTCTTCTCTGGAGCATTGTCAGCTCTCTCACATCCTCAGAGGTGCCCTAGCACTGTCTCCAAAGTGCTCCCTACTATGCTGATCCCCACAGAAGGAACGGGGGTTTTACCATCAATAAGACATTTGGCAAAAGCCTCTCCTGACTGCTGTTCAGATTACCCCTCAGTCACTGTGGGCTGTGGCTATACAGGTGTTCTGGTGCAGGTCTCCTCTCTGTTCATTGCCTAAGGGACACAAGGGCTTCCTAACCACTTTATCAAATCCAGAATGCCCAGTTCTTGCACACATTTGAAACACAAGTAAGGGATGAAGAACTCACAATTGTCTTCTTTCTCACTAATACTGGCAGAGAGGTCCCTGTGAGCATCAGGATGTGTGAGAGGCATGAAGCATCTGTGTGTGGCCTGAGGACAGTCACACCACTTGCCCTCTGTCCTCAAAGGAGAGGTATTTCCAGAAAGCATTCAGCCCACTGAAAATATAAATCATGCAGTGGATGTTCCTGTCATTTTTCACAAAGAAACTCCAGACCAACTATACTTTGGTAGAATACACACAAGGTGCAAGGAGGATGCTGATGCCGTGGTAATATAGTCCATGTTTGGGGTTAGACAACAGGGCATGTGATTAGTACTGAAGGCAAAGCCCTTGTTTCCCACCTTGCCTTATCAGTCACTTGGAAATCAGAAAGGTTCCAAAGGCATGGCTTGAAAAAGAAAATCCAATGTCTAGACTGAATGTAGGAGGCAGGAAAGCATGCTGAAGCCCAGGCTCAGCATAGCAGGAACTGGAATTCCTGGAGTACAGTTACACCAGGAAGAGCTCCCAAGTGCCTCATTTGACATGTCTCAAACCTGCAGGTGACTATAATTATCAGTGTTGCTTGGCTGCAAGAAGCCCAGGGAAACAAGCATTTCCAGTGAGGCTCTGCACCACCTACTCCCACTGGTGAGCATTCCCATCAGTAATTCCTGTGAAGCCATGGAGGCTACATGTGTCAATAGTGTTGGATCTCCTGGAGAACGAGACTCCCAGCCTGGCCCTGAGAATTATTTTGAGCCTTTAAAAGGTTCTCTGTGAATCAGTCAATCATTTCACTGCTCACAGGCTTAAACATTACAAGTTTTGCTCCATGGCTTCTCATTTAGTGTTTTCCTGAATTAAAACTAATGTGTGCACTGCACTCCGTCATGTCCTTGTTCACATGTGTAATAGCAAAGCAATACAGACACCATAATACACAGTTTGCTAGACACATTGTAATAAGATCAGATAGTTTCAGTGCCTTCTTTTGGTTGCTGTATTTCACCTGAGTGACATGCTTATCCATTTTGGTATATACACTTCTACAAGGTCATCTAGGATGTTGTATTTTACCTTGATTGATAGCATGGTGCAAAGAAGTGTGACTGATCCGTGCAATCCTGCCTAAAACCTGTTTTTCTCCAGACCTCCAAGGGTTGGAATCCCTCATTTAAGAAAGCAAACCAAAGAGCCCAGCCCAGACCAAAAGACTAGGGCAGTCAAAGTTGAAGTACCCATCCTGCCTGATAATAACTTGCAAAAGTTTTTACTGCAAAATTTGGAATGTGATGGTAAAACTCTGCAACATGTACATGGTGTGGGAGGAATAGAAATTACCTTCAGAGCTCGAGTCTGGAAATTTGTCCTCAACAGGGAAAAGCAAAGGGATATGTTTAATCAACAGGCTCAAGCACTCCCTTCTTGTAAGACAGAAACAGATAGCATTTAAACTTGATAACTCCTTAGAAATAACAAGTGAAGCACACAGATAGGACCTCAGCAATGGCCACTGGGGAGAAGAAACACAAAATGGAGTTAGAATTAACATATCCTTTACACACACACATGCACCATGCATTGCAGAGCAATTTGTTTAGTGTTTTCCCTACCTGCACTCCTATCTGGAATACCAATGCCTTATCTCTGTGCCTCGCAGTGCACCCTTTTATATACCATATACCTGATTCACCAGGGAGGCTGAGAGCTTCAGCTGACAGTAGGGTCCTCCAGTGGGAGCAGTAAGATGCTCCTCAAACTCTTAGTAATACAGCAGCATTGCAATGGGTAAGAGGAAGGAAACTGAAGCACTGAGAAAGGAAAATCTTAGTTAAATATTCTTCAGCAAAGCTAAGAACTGCAGTCAGGTGTTTGGCCAGCAGCCCTGTGCCCTCAGTAGCAGAGATCAGTCAAGCAACATTGGTCTTGTGTGCTGCCAACAAGAGTCACAGTGACATGCCCAACTGGATTTTTCTTTTAAATGCAAGCATAGGGGAGAGAATAATGAAGAACTAGAAACTTCTTCTCTCCCTCTAACTTGACATTAAGGAGGAATTGAACCCTTCCCAAGAGCAAATCCCTCTTCACCAGCTCCCAGCCCCTATCGTTCCCCTCAGTGCTGGGGCTCTCCCTTATCTTGGGGACCAGGACCAATACTGTTTTGCCTGATCCCCGGGCAACACCATTTTCTTCCATGAAAAGTAGAGCCACCTACCCTGCCAGGGCTCCTGGGCTATGTAGAACACTTTCCCAAGCTGATACCTGATGATACTAATGCTGTGAGCACTGGGAGTGGAGGATTGACATGGACCAGGGCTTCTGGACAAGGGTGTAAGTTCACCTTCACAGCAGGCTTTGCCAAATGGAAATCAGTTCTGGGTCAGTCAGAAGACTGAGATTGACACGTCCATCAGTGTTAATCTTCTTCTGCAGACTGTGAGATTCTGGAAATATTCATGCCCCATCCACATCAGATAAAGTTCTTGTATCTCCTCTCCTGCTAGCACTGGTTCCCCACATTGGGCTAGCAAAGCTTGCACAAGACTTGTGCAGCCTGAGCTCTCAGCAGCTGTAACAGACACAGCAATGAAAACAAGAATGTAAGGGGGTGACTTGTAGATAGTCACTAGAAATAATGTCATTCAAACAATGTTATCTATTATCCACAGCACAAATGTTCCGGAAGGCTGCAAATGTTCTGTTACCAGCACAGGCAAAGCTGGTAGACTTGGAGTTTAAAGGCCACAGGAATCAGTCTGAACCTCACACATAATCCTACTGTGACAGACCCAGAAAGGCACCTGGTGTTTCCTGCATCAAACACTCACATCTTGTGACTGAGCTAGAGCTGTTCTTCTCAAAAGGCACCCAAATCTTGATTAATGTGGATAATTAACTTCATTGATAGGTCTGCCATCCTCTTTGACTGATTTTACACTAACTGATAATTTTAGGCTACTAATGGTGACTGAACTGCCTACTTCCACAAAGAGGGGCTTCCCAGGAAGGATGCCTTTCAACTAGGATACAGCAAAGAAGAATTTCATCTCTCTCTCAATAGGGAGGAATGAGATTCTGACTACAGTAGCATCACTCACTGAAATGACAGGTTAAGGATAAGTGTGTATGATTGCAGACTGCAAGATGCTAAAGTATATGCAAACCCCTTTCAAAAGCTAGAACATATATTACTGTCCTTTCATCTAGGGGAAAAAAAATCGCTGTGTTACAAACATAAATACTCACTTTAGGCACCACATTCTGATCTGGCACAGCTTTGAAATGACTTCATTGTAGCTCTTACGGCTTTGGGCCAGCACTGGCAGAGCCCCCAGCCCAGACCTTAGTTTATTAATCCATGCTTTATTTTTATTGTTTTGAATCCCTGAAATTTTGTCAAGTATTTGTGTGACCATCTTGAGTCTTCAAATCAGTGTGACTGTGCCTACCCTCCTAATCCTGTGCAGAGATGGAAGGTTAAGAAAACTGATGTTTGATTTAGCAATGTTATCCCTTCTGGAGAGCAAAGTGCACCTCCAGCTAAAAGGCAATACTGTGCTTGTTTTACTTCTCCACTGGCTGTTCCTTATATGCAGTTGTTTATGGGTATAAATAATGTTTTAGAGCAGGGAGTGGTTGTGGTGAAAACTAAGCACGACTTTCAAATAAGTCATGAAAAAGAGTAACTTGAATCATGTAATGATTTCTAGGAAGCTGAAGCAATTAATTCTTTCATGGATAAAATATAAGCCAAAAAAATAAAATTTCAGTGTCCCATGGTGGCAGCAAAATTTAAAAGTATGGCATTAAAGAAGGCAGAATTCCCCACTAGTATATGAAAACAATGTTTTCATTTAGGCCAGTGGAAATCTGGACTAGTTCCATCTGGATCATTGAATTTGCTATGGATTTACCCCAGAGTAAATGAGAACAGAGCACAATCCTCTCAGGTTTTCTTTTTTACTTATTTTCTTTCTAAAGAAGAGTCAGGGCCAGACTGCAAGAACTAATATCAGTGCAGCTCCCATGTATGACCTTCTCATCACCACTGGTGTCTGTGTGGATGTAAATATTTGTGCTCCTTACTATCTTCCACTTTTGAGAGGACTTGTTTCTAAGAGCAACCCCTTTCCAGTTCAGCTTCTGTAATGTTACCAGCTGCTTGGCAAAGCTCAGATCTAATCCTGAATAATTGCAAATATTTGTGATACAGAAAAAAAATCTGAAGACAGGTTCACCTAGGCTGTTGTGAGAGTCTTCAATTCAGGCAGCAAATCATCCTGGGTAAAATGGACACCATTTCTGAGTGAGGACATTTATCAGTTAAAAGACATCTATTATAAAAAAAATACATCAAATCAGACCTGGTTTCATAATGCTGTGCTTAAAATGTAACCATCAGTATTTCAGCTCCTGTTAGTAACTCTACTAGCATCAGCCACTCATGAATCTTTAAGAACCAAGGGTGTTTTCATGTCCTATGCCTGATACAGGGAATCAAACCAGCCTGGAAGGTTTTTGGGTCAGGGACCATTCTTCTATACTGCATTATAGTGAAGGATCAGCCTCTAAACCACCTCTAAGTACCAAAAGATTGTAGGCCAATCACACATTATTTGCTACATTTTGCCACGGTGCTGGTGACATCTCTTGAGAGTCCCAGGAAATAACGGAGAGATCACAGAGCCCAGGGCAGAGGGAGGTATCCCACAGATGACTACAATTTGTTATTTGGATTAATAATAGGAAGATCAAGAAGCTGCTTTTTATTATCCTGAGTAGAGCTTCTTTTTCTTTCTTCTTAAACCATCCTCACTCCATTTATGTCCTTATTCAGCAGAGCACTTGCAATCTTAAATTTAAATGTGAACATAAGCCCCACCGACATATCTCCTCTGGCTGCTAAAAGAAGCCCTGAGGCTACTTAAAAAACCAGACTGTGCTCACAGTGAATTTGCAGGTGTTGGCTCAGACACTGCCAGAGCACATTTTCTAAAGGGTGCAGTACAGGCATCACTGTTGGCTTCAGCTGGACTGAAGGAAGTGTTTCAGTGCTGGTGCTCTCAGGATCCTGAGCAGAGCTAAGAGAGGAAACCAGGTAAGTAAATGCAGACCTGGCTGACACACTTCGCACCCATAAAGGGAACCTTGGTTAGATTCTGGCTGCAAAGCCAACTCAGCTGCTGCTCAAAATTCAGCCTAATGTTTGTTCTACATTCCTGCATGTAATATCCCTGTAACAGTGGTTTCTGCTACTGTAAGGAAAGTATTTTAAACATTTTAATGGCCTGCTTTCTCTCCATCCTCTCCTTTAGCTGGCAAATAATTGCCAGTGCAATTTTGTACCCTCAGTTATTTGCAGTTATGCTGCGTGTCATTGACGTGTCTAACTAGCTGATAAGATACGTGGGTGCAATCAGACGCTGTAATTAGAAGTTTAAATGACATGAACTGCACCCACACATAACTGCAAGTGCAAAATTGTATCCATAACATCTTGGAAGCCACAAAGAGAGGAAGAACTTAGAAATTTGTCCCTGCAAATGTTAATCTGCGTGGCAATAAGCTCAAGCCTCTTTGGCAAATATACTTTCATTACACAAGATTTCAGCCAATTGATTCTAAACAACCTGAGAGTGCTCAGATACTTAGTGTTAGACACAGCATTTTGAAAAATTATACTAGTCTGTTGAACGAGGGCAAGGAACTTTTCTCTTCAGTTAGGTAACACATAATTCATGTCCTTGTTACTGCCTTTGCTGTGGCTAGAGTAAGCAAGAGTCTTTGCTTGCAATGACAGATTTTTATAATGATTTCTCAAGGCAATAGCACAGAGTAAGAGCATTTTGTATTTCATGATAAGCAAATGGTGTGCAACAAATAAGAAAGTTCTTGCTCTGGAGTTTCTCTTGACACCATAATCATGTAATATACAGTTATATATTCCAGCCTAATGCAAGGCAGAAATTTTAATCTGACACCTCTACACAGACATTGTCCAAAGTTTAGGGAACCTTGAGTTTTCAATTTTTTTTTTTCTGGGAAGATACAGGTGCATTTTAAGGTTAAATCAAAATCATAGGTGTTTCTCTTATTTCTCCCCTGTTTTAGCCCCAAGGCTCCATTTAAGTATCCCTGTGCCCTGCAGTGTGTGCAACACAACTGGAAATATTTCCTCAGGCTGTTTGTTATTTCTTTTTCTCTTCTGGCCAAGGAAGACCAAGAGAAAAACTGAACCAAGTAAGAATGAGTAAGCCAAAGAAAAGCACAACAAAAGGGAGTACAGAAGGATAAAACAAAAATGCTGAGAGATCACATCCTTTCATCTCTGCTCCAGTGTTTTGGCTCAGCAGAGCAGCTTTTCCTCTTGCTGGGAGAGGGAAGTGTGAGGAGACCATGGTACAGCAACGCAGTGTGGGCTGCTTGCTGTGCTTGAGGTGATCCACCTCCCCAGGCTTGGAAGTTGTGTTTGGCCTGCTGAGGGCAGGAAAGCAGTTTTCAGACAAGAAGCATCATTTTAGCTCTTAAGGGGAACCAAAATGTGGCAGTGTCTGCCCTGAACCCGCTCCAGGCTCTCCAGAACCATAGTGCCCTTCAGCTGACCTGTACCTGCTTCTGCAGTTGGGATATTCCTGCACTCAAGCATCACAAGAGTTTCAAAGCTTTGGGAGATGCTCCTCCTGAGTTCAGGAAGTTTTCTTTTCATCAGATCCCATCAAGCATCAGCTGTGTCACCTCAGGAGCCAGCACCTCCTGTGCATTTCCAAGTGGCACAGACCACAGCAGCTTCCTGCTGTGTCTGACTTGGTTCCCCACCTCCTGTCTCTGCTTCAAATGCTTCACAGCTGACCCTAAAAGAAACAAGCCAAAATCCCAGCTACCCCAGAAGCAGTCTCTGGAGAGCATAGCTTGCTAATGGCAAACAGCTGCAGTCATTAATGCTATCTCAGGGGATCTGGGCTTTAACGGTGAAGGTCCCAGGTTCAGATCCTGTTGACAGACTGGAAGATTAATACTAATAATCTTGCCTAGCAAAATACAGCAGGGATCACCTTCTCTGAGGCCCCAGGTGCCTGGGAGAACAGGCAGTAGATGATGTCCAGGCTGGATAAAAAGAACAATGCTCTCATGGCTTTAAACTTTTTTCCTCCTACTTTTTCTTCCTTTCTCTGATAGACTTTTCTCCAAGTATCCTGTGTTGTGACTATTCATAGACTGACACCATCTGAATCAAAGATCTGCTCTCCATTAGGTGTACAGAATTTCCATATGCCCTGGTTACTTCTACTGCCATTTCTTGCTCTTGAACCTGTGGAGATGTTGGCTGTGTCATGCAAGACATATCCCTCAGCTCCTAGTACCTACTAGGTATTAGAGCAGAGAGATCCAAATAGAGATTAGAAAATACTAGGTTCCTGGGATATTTGGAACAGTGCATGACAAGCAGCAATCAGCCATAGCCTTCAACCTCCAGGATGCAGAGTAAGGCAGAGTCCATGCTACTGATGGATAACTCAAAAATGGGGTAAGATGGTCTCCCTAAAGCAAAACTGGCGAGATGAAAACTATTAGATAACATCAGTTGAGTTTGTCAAATGAGCTGGAGAGAGTTCTTGGCCCAGCTTTCCATGGACATCTGGCTACATGATGCTGCCTTGATAATGCCAATCTTCACCTCCATCCTCTGGGACATGGGAAAGAGCTGAGAAGCCATCATCCATATATAAGGTTTGGCTGTGGTAATAAGGAGGCTATTGCAGCCATGAATAATCTGTTTTCCACAGTTTCCACAACCCATGTGGTGTGAAAAGCCGGACAAGGATTTGTAAATGAATTGAGCCCAAGAGTAATTACACGTTCCTGCAGATTACTTGGTGCTGTAATTGCACTTAGTATTTACCATGTGACCTAAGCCAGAAATAATCATGTATTTACTTTATATTTATATTGTAACGTGCCATGTACTGTAATTATACTGCCACTCCATGGTACTTAACACATCATCGAATGTTCCACAATTATCATGTTAGTAAATAGCACTTACAGAGATTTGTGGCCTGTAATTTCAAGCATTACCTGTTAAAGATTTAGTGGAACAATGTCAAAAAACCTGTTTCTTGACAATGTCATATCTTATAAAAAATGCCAAGTCCTAGAACAAATAGAAATCAAGTTTTAAAAATTCAAAATTTGAAAATACAAAGGAAAAGCTTGATTTGAAATTAAGGGTTTTTCCAGTAAAGTGATAATCAAGTCCATGAAAAATTCTCTGATTTCTTCCACTTGAGGTAGCAGAATATTAAAAGTGAAAACTTTCAAACTTAGGTGATTAAATGAAGGTATTAAATCCACCACAAGACTTGTAAAGAAAAACACTTTGGAAGAAATTAATATCCCCTTGGCCTCTCATTTAATTCTGATTAAATCTTTGAGTGGCTAAAACCAAACCTTGGGTTTTCTGAATGGACTTATGCTTCCATATACATTTGATCATCAAGGTATTCTGCTTGATTTCAGTAGAGTTACTCATGTGATTAATGTCAGGCACGTGCTCAAGTGCCTTGCAGGTCTAAAGACAAGGTTTAAGTATGGAAGTCTTAAAATGTTTCTGAAAGTAAAGCTCATTTAGACACAAAAGCTTTGGAACATTCTCAAATTTTTATGTTTCCTCCTTCAACAGGATTTTTACATATTGTTACACAGATGGATGCCTGGATATCACTTAAGTCTTGCAAAAAATCAATTAAGACTCAGGATTTCCATCTCAGGCCAATCACCATATGAAATAGATCACAAACCCTTTAAGGAACCTACCCCAAGCTTCCCTTCCTTGCTGATGTTTTCCTTCCTTCTTTCATTGCAAACTCCATAGAATGGCATGTCATACAGAGTTCCAAACCTGGAGTTAGGAATACCTTTTTTTTGCTCCTCTGATTCAAAAGTCCAGACAAGCCATTACCTTCAAACTGAAGGATGAAATTGTGGTTGTACACACAGTTCTGCTGTTGAACTCTGTGGAGCCCAGGTTCTTCCACCAAAATTTCATCTCTGACTTTGGCCTTGATCCACCCAATATATACAAATGAGCTTAACTTTAAACACTGATAGCACCATTTACCTCATTAACTGGAGCTGGATGAATAATTCATAACGCAGAAGTTATCCAACGAATCTCACTTCTTTTTGTGTTTGTGAATTGTCTGCAAATAGTTTCTTGATTGGACTCTTCATCTAACATAATTTGCAGGTCTCTTTGGTGAATCACAATCAGACTACAGACCGTCGGAGCCACACACCAGAACAGTCACACCTTGCAGTTCATGCTGTGTGGGTTCACTGTAGGAACGTCAAGGTAATGCTCCTGTTCCCTCCCTGGAAAGCCTTATGTAACTAGCCAACAGCAGGATGGATTTCAAACAGCACATATGAGCATAAAACCGGGAAATTCACACCCTTGCTGAGTGCTGTTGTCAAATTCAGAGTCTCCCTTCGGTGAGTGGTCAAACAGTGCTACAGAAAAATAAGAATCAAAGCTGTGTATGTGCCTGTAGTTAATGTGAGGGCTTGGAAATGAGAGCAAACTTACTGGAGGAGGACAAATTTCAGCCTCAAGAGCTGATCCGTGATAGCTGCCCATGTGGTCAATCTCAGGCTGAAGCAACCCGGATTAATTGAGCCTCTCCTCAGTGGACAGTAAACTGGCAGATTACCTTGCTCTTGCTGTGGGCTAAGAGTTCTCATATGGATGCAAATCAGTGATCACAGGGTGACTTGTTCCTGTACGTGAGACTGGAGGGAGTTTTTCCACCTACCTGCCCTATTTGCTCTGGAGAAGGAGATCTCACTCTGTCCGAGTGTCTTCTGCAGAGGCAATGAAATTACTTGCAAAGCACTTAGATCCACTGCATGCATTAACACTAGTGGGACAGCTGAGTGTGTGCGCTGAAGTTGATGGGACAGTAGACAGTGGAACTGGAAAAGGTCAAACTTTCATCACCAATATTTCACTGGCCTCTATGAGTAAAAAACAAGAAGCCAGCCTGATTTTCATCTCCATAGCTCCCACCACTGATTTCACTGTACCTAAGTGATCTAACTTTGGTGTGAGAAGTAGCAGAGATTCCCTCTTTCTCTCTCCCTACCAAGTTCAGCAGAGCTCTCTAAGACAATCCTTCAAACCTGTTGACCCTATCACAATTTAAGCACTTTCTTGCCATAAACCATGCTCTTACATGCTTTGCTGAGTCAATTTTGTTTGCTAAATTAGGATTTGGTTCTAGGTTGGGGGATTTTGTCTGATTAAATCAAGCTTTACTATAAACTAACATAATAAACCTTCAGAAAACAGAAGCATGCAAGCCCCAAACCTACCACTGTAGCCTAGGTCCACGTTCAATATGCAAAAATTAATACAATTTAAAAAAAACAACCCTCTGCTATCATAAATCAGTCCCCAAAGTGGTCAGATGTGGACCAGACTTTCAAGTACATCATTTTGCAGTGAAAGAAGCAGTGATGAATATGCAGAAGAGGATGGGAGCTGTCAGGGGTGGGTTGAGAGTGTGTAGATGAAACCACATGACCACTCACCCCTTTGACCTGTGCATCAGATGTTGAAGGGAAAAGGCTAGTTCTAAGTGCTGTCTCAGAATACAAAGCAACTGTGTCTACCACCACTTCAGGTACTGCTGAACAAAGAGGTGGGTTTTGCAGGAGGAAGATCACAAATGCAGAGAGGATCTCCCAGGCTCAACATTTGTTCAAACAGAAGCAAAAAATAAGTCAAAGAAATTTTTTAACGAGTATCAGGCTCCATGGTGCTCCTAAGAGACAATGGGGGACCAGAATTTTATACTTTTCAGAAGAATGGATGCTGTGATTATCAGCTGAGCTAATGGATTCAGTGTCCCAGCTTTGCCATGCCTGTCAATTTTGGCACAATAGTTCAACATGAAAAGTGCAAATGGGAAAAGATAGCAGTGAACACTTTCTGTAACGTTAGGGCAGGTGAGCTCCAGTGGTGAAATGATTTATTTTTCTATGTCTGAGGAAATATTTGGTCTTGGCAGGTGCATCATTAGCTGCATTGCAGAAAGCTGTAGGAAAAGGTGATTATAGGAGTAGCATGAGAGCTTATTCCTGGCCTTGATCTGCCATCAGTTTTTAAGAAAACTATCTTGGAGTTAGACATAAAACCTGCATTGAGCCTCTCAAGAGAAAAGATCTTTCTATGTGCTCTGGTCCAGGCTAGCACACATACTTAAAAGACAAGGGACATGTAGGTATTGCATTGATGACTCCTACACTGGCAAAGCTGCCCTGGATATCTGCTCTAGCTGTGAAAAGATCCCTAAAAAGTTACTCTGTGATCCAGAATATGGTCACCAGTCAGACCCACATAGTTTGTGGTATAAGAAGGCTGCATCTCACTGCTAAGAAAAGGTGCTGAACATGAGCCCTCAGCTTGCGAGGAGGTTGAATGCAGGGAGAAATGGATTAACCCATTTCCTGCAAATCCAGCAACAACTTCAGTGTAATGTCATACATCCCACAAGGAATATGAGAATATGAGCAAATTTCACAATACCTTTCTGTTTTCCAAGCCAGCCTGAAAACATCACCATGTAATGAGTCCTGAATCCAGGACATGCAGTGCCACAGGGACAATCCTGGCACTCACATTAACTCCTCCAGCCAGTAGCTGCAGTAGCCTTATCTTCACTGGACCAGGCACTGGAGGGGACAAGAGTCACAAGGTACACAGTGGGGCATGTGTCCCAACAACAAATTTGGGTAATATTGAGTCACTTGCTCTGGCCCATAAATTCTTTCCTGCAGCACAACAGTCTGATGTAATGAACATTTTACATGAGCCATGAGGTTAGAGCTTTTGCTGCTGTGCATGTGCCATTGATTAGAGTGGTTGCAGATGGTTTTATTTTAGATAATCAAGCTTGCTGAGGTTTGCCAGCATCAGAACAAAAGCATAGTTTCACCATCCCACTCACCAAATCTGCAGCCAAGACACTTGAATTGATATCAACTCTGAAGGATGGTGAGAAAGCATGGAGCGGGGAGAGAGCAGCTTGCCTGTGTACCTCAAGCCAGGTGCCTCATACCTCTGCATACCACATTTTAGCTCCACCTTAGAGGAACTGCATTCCCTTTTGCTCCTAAAGAGGGAGGAACCTCCCCCTCCCCCCTTTTTTTTAACAACTCCCATGCTGCCCTGCTGTATTATAACAATATACTGAGCTGCAGCAAACAAAGGAGAAAACAACAGCAGTCACAACAACCCACACAAACACTAAAGCCTCCAGAGCTGGAATTCCTCTTGCAAGACATCCCTTCTGAAGCCTCCAAGCCATAGTGAAGCACACTGCTTCACATGTCACTCGACCAGAGCTCCCCTTGCCATTCCCATACAGTTGGAAAATCTCTGCAGGCCCCTCCATGGGGAGGCAGGAGAGGGAAAAGATGAAACACTTTTATGATGTTATGAGCCACTGTCATTTGAACTAGCTTGTCACTGCATGAAAGCTTCTAAAGCTCCTTGTTATTTAACTATTCATACTGATCTCAAAAGATCTCAGTTTTATGGGATACTCACTAATTTTCAGTGTCAGTGAAGCCAGTAGAAGTGTGTACAGCAGCATGCAAGCTTGGTCTGCTTGTTTGATCTTTTGGGCATCTCTGAGACAGGCAGTGCAAGAATGGTGGTAGGACTGGTGCAGATGGAAATGTCCCTGTCTTTGTTCCTTCCCATATACAAGGGAATGGATGGAAGTAAAGAAAGAATAAATATGGGATGATACCCAGCTAACACACACCTCTTGCTAGCCACTGTGCTGAGTATTTGCTGTTGAAACAATGCAAATGAATCTACTTCCCAAGGTGTTGCTGGCATAGACAACAGAAAGGGTTGTGATCTTCCAAACAGCCACTCTATTGTCTTTGTTTAAAGCTATGCCTTGTACCTATAGAACAAGTGCACTGAGGGTAAAGGGAGAGGGAAAAACAAAGAAAGAAAAACAAGAGAAAAAAAGACTGTAAGAAAGAAATCAATAGAAAGCATTTAGCAGCTGGGGTGACACAGACAAGGCACATTTAGAACCACAGACACTTGACTTCAGGACTGGCAGGGGGAGAGGGTGGCTGTGTTTTGTGCTTTGCTTCTTAGTATTTTTCAGATTAACCATTTGCAATTCTCTGCTGAGCTGTAAGGTCTTGGAGGCAGTGCCTGCTGGAAGGTTTTGATCAGTGCAAGCCAGAGCATTGCCAACAGACAGGTTTATTAACTGATTTACTGACCATATGAATTTTGCGTAGCTGAAACCATTCTGCTGGTCTCTTTCTCTCCCGTTTCCCCACACCTCTTGATTATTAATCATTAGGGAACTTCTTTGCTTTTGCATGGAAACAGCTCCCAGACTGTGCTGCACTGCCTTAGTCACACACAACATGGCAGATCACCTACCTTGCCAAAATTTTCCAATAAGATATGATGGCAAACCATGATGTAGGGCAAATGGGGCTTGTCCCCTGCATGGGAGATGTTTTGAAAAGGAGATGTAATGCTGTCAAATATACTTTCTGGATATAGTGAAGATAGTTGCTTGTAATTGCTGCCATCTTAGAGATGGCTCAAGTGCCACAAAGCTACCAAAGGTCCTGCTGTGTCCTCTAGTAGAGTTGGGACTGGAGCTTTACAGTCAAGAGAGGATTCAGCCTCCAATTCAACAGTAATATATGCAAGGTCCTACCTTAGGTATTTGACCACTATTTTTTTTTTAATAATGTGTAATGTGCAGAATGAAAACAGCATGCTGTGTAAAGATTACCCAATCAAACCCTCTCCCTATTATATGGACTTAATTTGCCAGCTCAAGAGAAAAATGGCTTCTATAAAGAACACTATCCAGGTTTAATGATGAATTTATTCATTTGAAGGATTTGCTTTATGTTCTTTGCACTGGAGCTAGTTATAAAAAAGAAGATGAAGAAGAAAGGAAAGCTCTGAAAGAAACATTTTGAAAAAAAAAAAACACCAAAACCTTTCAACATTTAAGCAAGAAAGCTTCAAAAACTTGCATCTGTTCTCCAGCAAATCAAACTATGGGTAATTTTTCTCTCAGTATTTTGATTTTTTTGAGCATTAGCATTTTCAAGTTTGGAACATTTCTTCTCCTATTATTTTGCATTGCCTGTTGAAGTACAAAGTTTCCTTGGTACAAAACATCTCCCCAAGGATTTCAAGGAACCTAATCTAAACTGATTAACACATATATCCTCATGAGGTCCTGGTAATCATAGGGGATACTATGGCCACTAAGTTCCATGTGAAAATTAAAGGAAAGAAAACCAAAGCTGTTCCCTCCCTGAAGGTACCACAGGGAAAATTTGTTGGCTGAGCATTCCCTATGCTGTGTAGGTCTCCTCTTTGTGCTCCTGAGTCATCCCTTCTTAGGGCATACAGAGCAGGGCCTACAGTGACACCTTTCCATATAATTCACCAAATAATGCCAGATAACAAAACTAGTGAAGCCAGTTTTCCCACATATTTGACATCTATGGAGGCATTCTCTGGTGCCTGTGGAGAGCCTTGCTAATCATAGAATGGTTGGAAGGGACCTTCAAGATCCTCTAGTTCCACCCCTCCTGCACAGGCAGGGATACCTTCTACTAGATCAGGGTGCTCAGGGCCCTATCCAACCTGATCTTGAGCACTTCCAGGGATGGGGCAGCCACAACTTCCCTGGGCAACCTGTTCCAGCATCTCACCCCTACCCCAGCTTTCTTGTAGGTCCCCTTCAGATATTGGAAAGCTGCTATAAGGCCACCTCAGAGCCTCCTCTTCTCTAGGCTGAACAACCCCAAATTGCTCAGCCCACCCTTACAGGGTTACAGTGCTCCAGCCCTCTGATCATTTTAGTTGCTCTCCTCTGGACATGTTCCAGGAGCTCTAACACTGCTGCCTTCCTCTAGGGAAGGCATTAAGAGAATTTGCCTTCTGTACTGTCTATTTTAGTGAACCTTGTAGGAATGAAATATCTTGAAACCTGTGTCAAATTTGATTGAAATAGGCCAGCAGGCTTAGAATGTAACAGGGGGAAAAATACAGACACAGAAATCATATAATTCTTATTTCCCATCATATGAGTCTTCTTTCCTGAGGAAAACAGGCTAGAAATACATGTCCTATCTTTTCTTACGTGTACACAGATATCTGTTGAAAGGTCAGTGAACATTAATTTCATGTTTATATTTTTTTTCTGTATGCAGAAACAAGGGTCCCATTCTACACTGACACCCAGTGTCATTGTCATCCTGGTAGGAAACTGCTCTCAAGGTATTTTGGCTTCACTAGAGGAAGAAAGCTGGAGGTTGCTTACTAAAGGCCTGTTTGTTCTTTCAATATTGGCTGTCTAAGTTTGCAAATAGAGGCAGCATCTACACACCAAACAGTGAGGCAACCCTTGGTTTTCATGGCACAGCCAATTACCTTGCTGTGGAATTATTTTTCCCAAATCAGTTTATACATGTTAAACTCTTGGCACAGATCTTTCAAAAAAAGTGGACCTGACTAAATCAGGAGACAAAGACCTCTTTCAGAAGCTTGGCAAAAGAATGAGACCTGTATGTATGTAAAGTGATATCCTCATTGTGCATATGTAACGGGATCTCCTCTGCAGTCAAAAGGAGACCACTTGCCTCTTAAAGGGACTCTCTCAGAAGTGGGAAAAGTCTTTCACCAATCAAGCTGTTCCAGTCCAGCTCAGAAGATCAACACTTGTCAGTACCTGACAGCTATCCAGTTACCTTCTTTACAAATCCACCGAGAGAGGTTTTCAGCCCTGCTCCTGCTGAACAGACAATCCTATTAACAAAGCCTCCTATTCCAGATTTAAAGCCAGGGTTCTCCATCTGAACAGCAGCACAACCTAACAGGACCATGAGGAGCAGCTAATTCCTTCTAGATTGTTAAACCCAGGACAGAGCTAAGACACATCAGCAGCCTGGGTTTATGCTGCCTCTGTACAGCTTGTACCTGTTCTGTAGATAAAAAAGGAACTTCAATTTCCAGTGCTGTCAATGCAGTGACTTTTAATCAGTAAATTCCCTTTCTAAGACAGGCAGAAAAAAAAAAGTCCTCATCTGAAAAAAATATCAAATGCATTTTCAGCCAGAAGACATAAATATAACCAGAAAGCCATTTGGAAATGCTTTCATCTGACAACTGACATGCTTAGATCATCTGCAGCCCACCCTGTGCTTTTCTCACTAGAGAAATTAAACACTAGGAGAACTGCTGCTGCTTTGAATACTTCCCCTTAAATATTTTCTGGCACAGACTCTCCCAAAGGCAGCAGTGGAAGTCTCACTGCTCAGGACAGGCAAATCTTCCTCTCCTTTTCGTGAGACATGATACAATGGATATACCCTGGGACATGGGTAGAAACAGGCTAAGAGTTAAGAATTGTGGTTTTCTCATGGAAAACTACCTACCTAAGAGGGCCTTGTGCTTTTCTCCAGAGTGGGGATCTTTGGTCCTACCTCACTTGTGTACCTGCACTGATTCATTTTGGATCAGTGTCCAGTTTTCAATCCCCCGTTATGCCTAAATTCCCCTTTTTTGTGTCTATATTTGGAAAGCCTTTCATTCCAGTGACAACTCTGTCCACATGTCCTTGCCACTCTGGACTCTGGATTCAAGCCCTGATGTGCTCCGAAAAGGTTGTGTGCTGCCCAATCAGGCTGTGAGGCTTTTCATGTGGCCAGCACCTTCATGCTATGCACAATTCTCCTTGCTCAGCAAAGGTTCATTTGGGATACTAGAACGTGATTCTAAACAAACTCACCTTTGGAGTCTATGTAGAAACCTCTACTCTCTTGTAGGGGTGACAGTGACCATAGAAAAAGCATTCTTTGAAAAGGTTCTTTGGTCTGTTCTTGCTTCTTGTTCAAAAAGTAATTTAACATATTCAAAGTAAAATGTGATTCTTTGATGAGGAGGTTCACCCAGTTGCTTGTCACTTCAAGCCCCCGTACACGACGTAAGAAGTTCTCAGTGACTTCCAGGAAAATTGCGAGCAGTAAGCAGGTGGCTCTTGCTGAGGAGGAGGGAGGTAAATCCCAAAATTCTCTTGTTTTCTTGGTTCACCAGAGGACAACTTAACAGCCAGGGCATGGTGCAATGTTGAGTCATATCTATACATCAGAGCTGACTGAGGCATATATGCAGCTTCACTCCAAATCTCTGCAAATCCATGCAAAGTCCAAGTCCATGCAAAGGTCTTGCTGTTAGGAGTTATCTGAAGCCTGGATGAGCTTACACAGCAAGCAGTGCTCTTCAGAGCCCTGGATTTTGCAGGGCAGAGAGAAAATGAGTACAGTAGGGGCTGGTGCTGCTCCAGAATCCCTCCCATAATTCTCTCCAGAGAGAAGAAAAACTTTCCTGCAGCAGAAGCACCTGCTGGAGAAAGAGTCCTAACTAATAGGGCTGCAAATTAGCAATCCTCCATGAATGCATCTTTCAGGATTGAAACATTTGTTGAAAGCTGGACCCCAGCCAGAAACAAGCCTTTGGTGAGTGCTTAAATTAAGTTAACATTTGCAGCCATGATAGACTTGGTCTAAAACACCAGGACACAATCCGTCAATTGAGTTACAGCATCTTAAACTGGCAAGGTAACTAATTGCTTCTTCTTGTGAGTTAAGCA
Organism: Bucco capensis; assembly: GCA_013396975.1. Lineage (NCBI taxonomy): Eukaryota > Metazoa > Chordata > Aves > Piciformes > Bucconidae > Bucco > Bucco capensis. Next base: position 638,366 of record VWZO01016943.1, read on the forward strand.
CAATAGCTTATGTCTCAGTGAAAAAGGGTAAGCTAAACTGCAGGTCTTGTAACAGAAAGAGGCAAAGAATCTACACAGGGATAGATGCAATATCCCAGCTGACAGGAAGGAACTAGATAAGCCCATTACTGTTTTCCATGTTCCTGTATGCTATATCCATACATATATTAGGTAAATCCACATGATCCTTTCATTTAGAAGCAGTTACATTTCACTGGCAAAAGCCTTAGTGCAGATGGAGTTGCACAATTATAAAAATGTCCTATCCTTGATGCCAGTGTAGAATGGTCATGGCTCAACCACTCAGTAAACCAAGTTCTAGGCTATCTAGTCCTCCATCATCCTTAGCTACCCAAAGGCACTTGAAATGACAGGAAAAGTTGCCTACATACTGTATTTAGGAAGCTGAATCATGCCCATGGTGATCACTGGTGATGCTATAAAGGCTATCATCATTAATGAATGTCAGCAGCTGAAGCAGGAGTTAGTTTTATTACTGTTAGCTATGTACACCTCAGACCATGTAGCATGGTAGTGGGGTTTGCTACATTTTTAAATTATTATTATTATATTTAGCTACTTTATTTCACAAATCTGAAAAAAAGTGTAGTACAAGGAATTGACTAGGTGTTGCCACATCAGCCATAACCCCCAGGGAATGAAGAGAGAAGCTAATGGTGTAAAGGCTGAGCAATCCTGGGAGAAATTTCTAGAAGAGACATCTGTAACTTCATTCCAAGCAATCTCAGCCAGGTTTGCTTAGCCAGAGATCAGGCCACCTCAAATTCAGACAAGTTTATTTTACTTCACAATTTGTTTCCCTGTGGCTGTGAATAAATAAGACTCACCCTGACAGGTTTTCCATAGTCGCACTCCTCTACTTTTAATGAAAGCTGAGAGTCAGATTTAACTATATAATTCCAGGAGCTGGGAATTCAAGAAAGGTGTAAATAAGTTGACAAGGTGGCTGTGCAGAACTTGGTGTCTCAGCCTTGGACTACCTCTTCATACCACAGACTCTGTAACTCAAGAATTACCTGAAAGTTGAACTAAGAGTTGATTGGGACAGATCAGCTCCATAGGCTCCTGAACATGCACTTCCTTCATGTCTGAAGGTGTTTGGAGTGCATCAGTTAAATGCAGAATACATATAGTCTTGCAAGCCAAGATGCATGATAATTTAGGCAGAAGATAGCCTCATAGCATAACTCCACTGGAAAATATACTGTCTTTCACCAGAGCTCCCCATGCTTCAAGACTCTCTGGGGTGACTGTGAGACACATCATTGGCCCTCTGGGGCAAGTTCAAATCGTGAGCCACAGCAGGTGATGGAGTTGCAGCACATATGGTTTATATTGTCTGCTTTACACACACACAAGGGTTAGAAGAGTCACAAATCGATGGGGAGAGTTGTGCCATGAAGGCTGTGGTTAACATGAAAAGGTTTCTCAGCTCATGGTGCCAGTTCAACTGCAAACCCTTCTGGTGCTTAAATAGTGAACTTCACACTCCCTCTCTGGAGAGGACAGAAGGTAATGGTACTCAGCTGTGGCTATGTCTATGCCAAATACCATTTGCTCATCCAAGATGAGCACAGATGGTCATATTTCCCTCTGTTTATTTTTGCTGAATGGCCTTTTCAGCCTGCCTAGTCTGTGACCTTCTCCTAAAAATGGGTAGATATGGTTTTGCTTGGATGCTGGGTTTCTTCTTTCTTTAGGAGGCAGTATAGAGGCTCTGCTGGTATTGGCTGTGAGGACATGGGTGGACCACGTAGTCTACATGCTTTCGGATCATTTCCTGTAGAAATGCAATTGTAGGATCAACAAACACATCCAGGTACATATGTGGAGAGGGTCCAGCTTGGGGCTTCTCAAGAACAGGGTATGCAGACTGTGAATAACAGGACCCTTGAGTTATTGCACTATAATTTAATACATGACACTTTTCATATTCAAAGTAAAACTGCAGTCTAATATAAAAAGATATTCTAATCACTACATTTAAATACAAAGTGGAGTAAATCACTAAACAATATTTTAATATGTCAAAGGTAATAAAAAAGGGAATGAGTAATAATCAAACAGCACCTGCCACCTTGGCCACTGATGAAAAGGCAGCCCTGGGGTTGTGGTAGTCCCCAAGGAATGTGCACACTATAGGGTAGGGTGCTGGTGGAGTCTAAGCATCATGAAAGCTCAGCACTGCCAAACCCAGCAATACCACTGTGCATTGCACACTTCTTAGAGTTCAGTTCTGCTCCCCCTTTAATGTTTAGTTAATTTAATAAGTTGTTGGCTTCAGTAGGGCAAAGGCAGTATTGAGAAGCATGTCTGCTGTGTCTGTTATTGAATAGTTTGAGGCCCTTTGTACTGGGTCATTCATATACACATAACAAGAGACAGCAGATCAGCCTTCACATACAAATGAGAAATGTCCCTTGCTTCAGAAAGCCAACAATCTAAACAGAAAAGAGAAAAGCAGTATCACCTTCATTTTAAGGAAGGAGGAAAGAGGCACAGCAGGTAGATCTATGGACACACAGATCCTACTCAAAACATTTCTACACAAAACCAATTCAAAGTCAACTGTCTTAAACAACAATAGACTTAATTATCAAAGAAAGATCCTTGAATTGCATCTTCTCTTGTGTAGCTCTCCAGGTCTTCCACTCAGTTAGCATAAATGAATGGTATCTAAGTTGGTTCTGACTGGAACTGGTGAAACAAATATTTAATATTTTTGATTAATATGAAGGCTGTTGTTGATGATAAATATTTAAGCCAATACCCAACAAGCCCAAACTCCATGCTGATCATATTTATAATCTAAATTTACACAGCTTATACTATTGCTTACTGATAATTAACAAACATGTCACTGTTACACCACAGCAGTCACCACAGCTTATGCATTGCTATGAAGTGTATACTTGGTGCCCAGGCCAACATGGAGAGGTGACATAATCAGGAAGGTTTAACTCTTTGAGGTGCATGTCTCTTCAGTGGAAAGGAGGAAGAAAAGGCACTGCTTTATGGCAGTGAGTGGTACAGGCAGCTTGCTTATGTGCAGGTGAGTGATTTTATTTTAATGAAGGAGAAACTTTGATCTTTGTGGTGAGCCACTGAAATTATTACCAAGGGAAAAAAAAACAAAGAAACCAAACCAATAAAATCCCAAACAAACAACAAAAAAGCAAGCACTGCTCACCTCAGGCACTAGTCTCCTCTGAGAAACCCAGCTGAGATGCTGAGATGGATGGTAGCACCGGGCAGAAGGCTATCAGCCACTTTACCAATGAGCCTCACAAATATTAACCCTATATAAATAAATAAGGGCTTGACTTCACAGAGACTGATCATTGGAAATAGAGACAAACTTGCTCATTCTACAACCCCCTGCTTAAAAAAAATATGTGGGTAAGAGAAGAATTTAAAAAAGATTAATGGATGTTGTCACAGCCTTCTCTAATGACAAACAAGGCTGTCAGGCCAGGTCTCTGGCCCAGATCATTCACAGCATAGCCTAGGTTTGGGCTAGGAAAACAAATGCTCACCTGTCATGGCACTGCAGTACTTTCATTTAAGTCCTTATAAGTGCCACTGATTGAGGCACAGGGAGATATTCTGAGTGGTTCTATCATCAACAGCCAAGTTAACTGTGCTTCTCCCTCTCTGTCCAGCACGCTGCACAATCATCTCTCTTTCTGTAACTTACTACCTCCGTGTCTCTTCCCTGCCAAGAGGATGAAATGCATGATAGGGAGTGTGTCTCTCTTACTCAGCCGTTTTGAAACCAAAGCAGCAGCAGGGACAGATCCAGTCTCACATGGCTGGAACTGGGACTGGGTTTACGCCAGAAGCCCATTAGATTAGCAAACGTTCCCTTGTGCTCGCTCCGTTGGCTCAGCAGGCAGAGAGTTTGCAGGCATCTACTTTCACAGCATGTTTCTAGTTTGGGGGAAAAAACATACACATGTCCCAAGCTATTACATCAAATATAAATGGTGTGAGGGCTTCTGCCATCTTGTTGATTCCCGCAGCAGACAGAGAGGACAGAGGTTAAGCAAGGATAATGAATGGCTCTAGTGGCAAAAAATAAAAGAAATCCATGACTTCCCAGAGAAAAAACAAACTCTAATGCTATTGCTCTCCAAGGTTGGATTTTCCATCTTGCTGTTTATTATGCCAGCACAATGTGCACATCTTCACAGAAAAATCATAGAAAGTAGGGCTGGAAGGGATCTTGACCATTCCCCTCCCAAAGATGGGGTCAGCTGCATTCTACTTTGTAGACAATTTGCTAAGTTACACTATCCTTACTATCAAGACCAACACAAATGTCATTGCAGCACTACCACCAGATTGAGGACTGACTCGTGTTCTTTATTTCCCTGGAGCTATCTGCAGACTGTCTTCAGACTCAGGTAAGCATTGCTGTACAGTTCATGCCTGATAACAGCAACAGTGATAAGGACTAGACTAGTTGGGGTTTTTTTTTAGTTAGGTGTAAAATCAGATTCCAGGATTTCCAGACAGCCAAAGGAAGGTTCTAGACCTTGTACACACATCTATGCAGGATTAAGGTACATGAACACATTGAGACAATTCAGGTTGTAACAGAGCTGCAATCCCTTCACTCAAGAACTCCTCCCAGTAGACCTGTAGGTGTTTCCAAACAGTGACCTGGAAGTCATCTCTCCAATCTTTCACCCTACTGTGTCCAACAGAGAGTTATTGGGGGGACACAGAGGAAAGCAGAGATGATACCATGAGTGCCTTGAAGAGATGTGACCCCATTCTGAGAGCACTCTACTAGGGTCATTATCAGATCTACATTAGGTATAAATCTATAAGTATGTTCAAAAGAGGGTCTGCTGTCACCCCAGTAGATACAGGACAAATCATGGTTTATGAAGATGCTACTGCATCCACTTTTGGGAACCAAGCCTCTAGCACTGGGAGTCACAGCTGAAGCAACAGGTTCAATATCCCCTGAGTACCTAGATAATTCAAACCCACAGGACAATTCCTGTGTGATTTTTTTGGTTGATACTGCCAAATTCCCCTAGTGAGACACAAGGATTTCACTGGACCCAGAGGAGACTTTTTGCTGTTCCACTTACAAAAAGGTACATTTTTTTAAATTGTTAGTTTCTGTGCCACTATTGTGTCTGAATGGATTATATTAAGGGTTTGTGATACGTACAAGTACAAATGGGCTTGCTTAAACGGAGCAATACTAATTAAATAATAATGCATCAGTTTGAGTCTCATTTTATGATATGTCTAGCTGTGTTAAGTATTCCCCTGCATACATAATTGTCCTACTTCATTCCAAGAACTTCAATAATTGAGTTTTATTTGCTCAAGAGTAAAATACGTATCAGGACCTCTAACAAATCACCCTCCATTCATGCCTTGCAATTTGCCACACCTTAGTCCAAGGCCCAGCTAGAAATTATTCTGGCTTTGAAAGTTAAAGATTGCAAGAAAAGCTTTTATAAATACATTAATAACAAAAGAAAGAACAAAGAGAGCCTACATCCCCTGCTAGACCCAGAAGGAAATATAGTAACAAAAGACAAGGATAAGGCTGAGGTGCTTAATGCCTTCTTTGTCTCAGTCTTTAATAAAAGTAACACCTGTACTGAGGGAAGCCAGCCCCCCAAGCCAAGAGAATGGGACCAAAATGCCCCCTCCATAATCCACGAGGAGATGGTCAGGGACCTACTCCTACACGTTGACATCCACAAATCTATGGGGCCAGATGGGATTCATCCTAGAATCTGGAGAGAGCTGGCAGGGGTGCTCCCCAGGCCACTCTCCATCATTTACCAGCAGTCCTGGCTGACTGGAGAGGTCCCAGCTGATTGGAAAAGAGCAAATATAACTCCCAT
>VWZO01016943.1:644546-655729 GCA_013396975.1 Bucco capensis
TGATGATCTTCAAGGTCTCTTCCAGCTGGAACTGTTCTATGAGTCTATGTTGTCTGTAGGAACCCACAAATACATTTGGCTAAAGTTTGCCTCTCCCACTGCACCTCCTGGGACTTGCTCCAGCTGGAACCCACAAACACAGCTCTTCTCAAGGATGAAAAACAGCAGAGGAAAAGCCCTACAGCACCTCCTTCAGAGATTTACTCCAAAACATGACCTTGCTGAACAGCTGTCAGTCACCTTCAGATACAGCCAAGGTCAGCAGGATTCATCTTTAGAGGCTTAATTTTTGGAAATGCTGAGCACCACCATCTCCCATAGGGAACATGGCTACTCAGCACCTCCAGAAAACAAGCTCCCAGATGCCAACACATAAAGCATGAGTGAAAAACTACCTAGTCACAGCATCAAACAGCTCTCCCCTGGGCCTGCCCTGATGTCTATTACCATTACAGCTCAAGGCTTTGCTGCAGCATTTATCTGACAGAAAGAGCCCATTACCCTGAGGAAATAGTTTCCTCCTCTATTGACGTTATCACTTTATTGAGTTTTATATTAGGTATTTTGAAATATTTACCAAGTGGGTTAGATATTATTGCATTTTTTAACTGGATGATGTTGAAGGGACAGGGGGAAAGGATAGGCCTACAGCTGTGGCACCAAACTGCAGCACTGGAGGGCTGAGGTGTATCCTGCTCTGCTTTGGCCCTCCTGGGTGTCCCCTGGGCATGGTGCTTTGCTTTTCTTGGCCTGATTCTCCACTTTAATGATGGGATGGAAAGGAAAAAGGTAATTTTTCCTGGGTCTTGATGTCCAGTGCTGATCTGCTTCATCTCCCCATCACCAGTGCCATCAGAGTGGTAAGACAGAGGAGCAGGAACGAGTGTTAGAAAAATAAAGCTTAGCTGATAATATTTTACAATAATACAATAACAGCCACTCATAAAACAGTCCCTGCCCCATAAAATTTACAATGTAAAGCAGACATATAAATGGAACAAAATGGGAATAATATAATAATGGAAACACATGGAGTAGGGAAGCTGTTGACTAAAGCTATCCAGCCATGCATGGGCAGAGGTGAGGTGAGAATTGATCCCAGCTTGGGAATTTGCTATCCTTGCCCAGCACCCTGCAGAAAACCTGCCTCTCCAGCAGTCATTTTCCAGGAACAGTTGTTTATTGACTGTGATACTTCCATATCCAATATAAGCTTCATCTAGCAGACAGCTGCTATCAGCCAGAAAGGACTTACTTTCTCCAGGACATCTAAGGTCTATATCCATGGCAATTTCAGTCAACTGAGTGTAGACAATAGCCACACTTATCTGAAATGCTGCAAAGCTAGCAGCTAATGCACACTAAGTTAATCACTGGCATATTTGTAGACTGCCAAGTATATAATAGCACGATAATGAATTTGTATGGCTGGGCCTATAAAAACTTTGCTTTTTATAATCAGGCATTTTAATTGACACAGAAATACATTTTAAAAGAGAAAGCAGGCTTGATGAGGTCAGCTTAAATTCCTTGGTATAATTACCAAGTCCATTGAACACAAATCTGAAATCATTTAGGTTAAGTTAATAACTTATGCCTTTAGTTTATAAGCACCACATTACATTTCAGGCAGCTCAGATCTTGGCTTTGCTAAAGTGGCCTGGCCTTTAATAAATTCCTCCCCACGTTTTTCATGTTATAGTTCTTTTACAATCATGGTTTTCAAATGGCAGTGCAGGTACAGTGTGATTAAATCACCATAAATTAGAGATTTATTTTTTTTCTAGCTACAGCACCTTTATTGTAAGTTGTCGACTTTTCTTTCAGCCATAAAGGTTATTACAGGCTCAGATCGGAAATGAAAAATACACCATGTGCTGTCTGCAAATGTCCCATGCCAGACCCCTCCTGGAGCTGAATCACTTTCAGAGTTTTCCAGGGGAGTTCAAGCCAAGTAAGTATTTTTTATCAGCTTGATTAGAATGACCTTCACATTTACCACCTCCGGTACTGGGTTTGCATGACAAGCTTTTGATAGAGGGGAGGCTACAAGGGAGGCTTCTGTGAGAAGCTGCTAAAAGCTTTCCCATATCCAAGAAAGCCAATGCCAGACAGCTCCAAGATGGACTTGCTGCTGGCCAAGGCTGAGCCTATCAGTGATGGTGATAGAGCCTTTGTGATAACATATTTAAGAAAGGGGGGGGAATCCATGCAACAGAAACTGCAGCCAGGGAAAGGAGTGACAATATGTGAGAGAAAACCCTGCAGACACCAAGGTTAGTGAAGAAGAGGGATGAGGAGATGAGGTGACCATGACCATGGTGAGGACCACAGTGAGACAGGCTGTGCCTCTGCAGGCCATGGAGGTTCATTGTGTAGCAGATAACCTCCTGCAGCCTGTGGACAATCCCATACCAGAGCAGGTGGATAGCCAAAGGAATCTGTGTTCCCATGGAAAGCTCATGCTCCAGGAAAACAGGTTCCTGGGAGGACCTGTGGACCCATGCTGATAAAAGCCCTGAATGCAACCCATATTGCCCATTCCCCTGTGCCACTGCTGGGGTGGAGGCAGAGAAAATCATAAGTAAAGTTAAGCCCAGGAAAAAGACAGGGGTGGGGGGGAAGTGTTTTTATAATTTGGCTTTATTTGCGATTATCCTACTGTGATTTGATTTGTAACGAATTAATTTCTCCAGGCCAAGTTTGTTTTGCCTATGATGGTACTTGTCCTCATTTCTACCCATGAGCCTTACATTACATTTTCTCTGCTGTGTCCAGCTGAGGAGGAGAGTGATGGGCTCCTTTGGTGGGCATCTAGTGTCCAGTCAGGGTCAGCACAGCACACATCTATAGCACAGTACTCACAGTAGATCAAGCTTTCCTGCATCAAACAGGAGACTTGTTGAAGCTTGTAGGAGGGACAAATGTGTCCATCACCCTTAGTCTAAGCTGGCATTAACCACTAGGTCAAATATCTCTCATACCATCATATGATGGGTAAATAACTCACCTGCTGCTTTTGCTATCTTTTGGTTAAATTGGTGTGACACAAGGGGTCCAAAGTGGCCAAGCAGCAATGATAACAAATAGGAAGGAGCTTGTTGGCTATCTTGTAACAAGGCAAAGGTTCTGCTTCTGCTGAGCAGCCTGAGAAGAGGCTGTGGGAGGTGGTTTTTCAGAAAACTTACCCAACCAAAGCAATTAGTGTGCAGGTGGCTTTGAGTTTGTCCATTCATCAAATGGGACATACCTGCTGCCAAACTGAGGGCAGGGGACAGGCAGGGAAAGCATCTCCACAGCCCATGCCAGGATGTGGGAACTTGTAAGGAACACAACTGTCTCCTTGTACCTCATCCCACCCTCCCTTTTGTTGTGCAAGTTCATCTTTCCCAAGGATGCCAGAGGATCCCTGTGCCCAGTATTAAGATAAGCAGCAAATAATGCTGGGAGGAATTTGCTGAGCCAGCTGGTCTTTTGCACCCTGTAGGATGCACAGACTGAAGAGGAGTCTGCCACACATGTCACGCAGATGAAGCCAACTTTGCATTCAACAACTGCATCAAACAAAAGATAAAAGCAGTTTCAGCATAATAGATCATTCAAAGGGGCTCCAAATCCATGTTCCCTCCCCTCCCTTTGTACCCTCTCTCCAGGTTGCTTAGCAAAAGCTAATTTTTATTTCTAATTAAAGGATTTGAGAGCAGATTTTATTCATTATTAATTATTATTATTGTGTGACCACTTTGAATCACACTGCTTCATTCTAGTTCTTTAATCTAATAAAAAACCTGCAGCACACACAGTTCCTTCCTGGGAAATGTTCCTGGGTCTTGTTTAATGTTTTACATAGCTACACTCAGGTTTTTGTTGTGCTTTTAACTGGCTCCAGGTTCATGCCTGAATCACCACTAGTCCCACCAGTAAAAAGGATAGGGGCAGAAGAAGCAAAAACTCCTCTCTAGTCATGTTCTTGAACTCTGCTTTTGTCAGTGATATACTAGCATCACAGGAGTGTCTACAGAGCACTGTCATGTTGAGTGTGCACAGGCTGTCACTAAGACAGCAGCTTGAAATGCAAAGAAACACAAGTACAGGAATTGCAGCATATTGTGGCAGGGCTCAAAATGCCACTGCTCTCCTGACTGCCAGCCAACAGGAATTTCCCAGGAGGATGTACAGTGAAACTCTCTTCTCGTGGGACCAGAAAAAAAAAGTGACATTTTGTTACTGAGCAGTAACAAAGAAAGACATTTTAATTCTGTGCAACAGAAGCATTCAAACTCCAGCTCAAGGTTTGTGCTCTTTACCATTCAAACTCCAGCTCAAGGTTTGTGCTCTTTACATGGGATGGAATGAGCACCAGCCACTGGAGCACTTGTGAGGGCTATGGAGATGCTGTTTCCAGAGAAGGGCATTTTTCAGAAGCTGCCAATGGCAGAGCAGCACCCAAGTCCTACTGAGTGACTCACACGAGTTTGGTTCTCCAGTCTAACTAGAGCATTTGAAATTCCAGTGGTGCTCACACACAGGCTATGTATACATTCACAGGGCTTGCTGTGCTGAAGTAACTTCTCATTCAAGACTCAAGAAAAGAGTCAGCAAAAATCAGTTACCTCAGCCCCACAGCTCTGCAGGTGGATAAAGTAGTTCAAAAAGCAGTGTTTTTAATGGTTTGGAGAACAAAGGACTCCATGGCTGCTACAGACAGTACAGAAACAGCAAAGGCAAGCTGATCTCTGCCCTTGGAGCATCCCTCAGTATGACCAACAAGAATCAGCAGGAGGAAGGAGCATGAGAGGGACTGGTGGAGAGAGAGTGTGTTCAAAGAAGTGACAGAGGTCAGCATGATGAGAAAAGATGGCTTGTTGTTAATCCTGTTGCACAGGACAGACTTTCTGTCTAGCAAGCAGCACAGAGCTGCCTTACATCAAAAAGCAATGTCAGCAATAAAAAAGTGTTCAGCATTGGTCCTGTGCCCTTACCAGTGCATCTCATGTTGCCACAGGATATCACACTCATTGGAAGGTGCCCTAGTGACTTGGGAGCATCAGTCCCAGGATATCATCCACACATCCCAAGTCACATGGAGGATTAACTCCTGCCTCAGAGAACAGGTCAGCTGTGCCACACTCCTGTGCCCAACTCTAAAACAAAGCAAAAAAGCCCACATCTGCTCTTATTTGGAATTTTTGGAAAGCAATATCTTACTGACCTCCCATTCCTGCAGTCAGATGAGAAACAGCATTCTGCATTCAATTGCCCAGGTGAGGATTGTGTCATTAATGATTAAAGTGGTCTTCAGTGGGGAAGGACACTGCTTTGATGGAGGTGTGTAAGGTGCAGTCCCATGGATGGGGTCTGGGGGTACAAGTCTCAGAGGCTACAAGACATCTACATCCCATTTTAGAAGAGGGGCTTAGGTAGCTGGGCTCAGCTTTCAATGGCAAATTGACACCAAAGATTTCAGAAATATTTTCAGAAACACTTCAGGTGCATGTTGGGATTGCTAAGTGCCCCTAAAACTCCACCCTTTGCAGTGCAAGATAGGAGGCCAATGAAACACAGCTAACTCACAGAATAAACTGGGATGCAGGGGTAAGATACAGGAAAAGGCAGCCAGATCATGGGTGATGTGTGAGCTTGGGTCTGTGCTTTCATCCCACAGCAAACACAAGGCAATTTGGACAGGCTGAATGCTTTGCAAGAGAGAGTTTGACACCACCTCTATCTGGGGGCATACTGACCACAACTGCCAGGAGGAAAAAGAAAACCTCTGGCACTGAGAAGTGAAAATATAATATTTTTCACAGCTGGAGATATTCTTTAAGAGAAAAGAAATCAACATTTTCTATTTCCATCCATTTCTTCCCCAATCCCTTCGTGATCAGAAGAGAGTGGGCTGAATACACTGCAGCAGATTACGCTCCCGTTATTTTAGGACCCATCAGAAACACTGTAATTTTCCTGAAGAATCTTGTTATAACAAAATTGCAGCCTAATTTGGCATACCCAAAAATTTCTCTAGGTCAGATAAGATTTGAGTAAACATTTGAATCTTTGGCTACATATCTGAACTGTACTTGTCAAGCACAGTTAACAGAGTTCATGGTAAAACAGAAGGTCTCTCCCTGCCTTTTGAAACTCCTCTTTCATACTCTGAAGAGCCATCCCAAGCCCAGGTAATCCATTGCTTTAGAAAAAAGCTTTCCAGAGGTGGATTTGCAGACAGCTAGGATTGTGACAAGGTACAACCACTCATGCCAAGACTACATTTGAGTTTTCTACTTTCCATTTCCTTTTTTTTTTTTTAAGATTCTTCAAGTTCAAAGTGAGGTTTTATTACAGTTCTTATTATGAGCAAACATTGTGCAAAGTCTTCCCATGTTCACCAAAATCCACATACCAGCAGGTTTTTTTAAGGGCCAGAAGGCATCATTACAATGATCCTTTCATCTGACCTCTTCTATAACCCAGGCCAGATGAACACCTTTGACTCCAACACCTCAAAGCAACATCCACTTACAAAATTGTTCATTTGTTCTGAGACATATGGAGATATTTCTCCACCAGCTGCCTGAAAACATGCTAAGATAGGGGGAAGGGAACAGCACAGAATGGTGAGGCCAACCCGTGGGCAAACTGTTGAGGATCCAGTAACCAATTTAAACTCAGCATCACCAGGGTCTATGAAACTGCAATACTTAAAATTTTTTAAAGCTAATAACCTGTGCTGGGCTTTTTGCTGTTCATTTTGCAATTTTGTTTATAACTTATGTGACACAATCAAATGGAAAACTCAAGAGACAGAAGATAACAGTGGTTTTCAAGGAGAGGCCATCAGAAAAAGGAACATGCAAATATAACTTTTTCTCTATTTAGTTCTTTTCTGTAGATAGATTTTAGGTGTTTAATGTAATTTAGTGAAGGACAACAAGTAATATTTCCTATTGAATTTTGCTGTGGTGACTCCAAAACTTGCTGCCCTAAGTCCAGCCTTATATTATCACAGTTACATCTCAGAGAGAGAACTATTCAACTACTTAATGACCTAAGGCTTGATCCATAGTACAGTGAAGGCATGCAGATATATTCCCTAATCTGTGATAAACCCTATAGTCAGCAAAAGAAATATCAAATTCCTATTTTATAGGAATTATTCTTTGCTTGCTTTATAACAAATGGAACCAACAAGAAAATTCTACAAGGAATGCAGGAAACCCTACTTTCTGCATGTTCTAAACACATGAAAACATATCTGTTTAATTAAGAATGAGAAGCATTGCCATACTGCATTGAAGAAAAAAAAAGATGTACCTTTGGGAGCTGAAAGCCTACCTGTCTTCTCTAGGAGACAATCCTTTTACAAAGCAGAGGAATTCATAGAACCCACAGCCAGTTTTGATGTGTTGCACATCAGAAATCTCAATTGTGAGATTCCACTCACACCCAGGAGCAGGAATGGGACATATTTTTCTAGACAAAGCCACTTTAGGGAAATCTGGCTGCTTTGGATATTTTGAAGTTGCCAGAAACAGCTCAAAACCAGAAAGTAGGAAACATAGCCAGAGGATATTTTGACAACTCTCACACATTTCTCTTTTTCTTAAAAAATTGATCAAGGAGGTCAGATTGCAACACCATAAATCAGGAGTCAACCCACCAAAGTCAGTGCAGTTTCACCAGCATTCAGTCTCTGCTGGGTAAGGAAGACTCATGGTTAATCCTTGTCTATACTCCATTCCCAAGGACCAACAGCCTGTGAATGATGCCAGTCAAAAACACGGTGACAATAAAGAGGGTAAAGCACGGTGACATTTTCTCAGCTAGTTGGTGTAAGCAAACAAACAAAAATACAAAGGGAGGAAAAGAGTCTTGGCACAGATGGGCTCTTTTGCATGTTGCTTTCCACACATAGAGCAATTTAATCTTGAGTCAGCACGAGTTAGCAAAGGAGTGACAGGCTGTTACAATTACAAGCTGCTTTGGAAGTATTACTATCCGTGCTGCCGTGATCAGTGTTTGGTATTGTTATTGATGCTATTAATACTGCTTGTACAAGCCTTTAATGTTACTGTACTGATGTAAATAACATCTGGATTAACAGTTGAGAGAACAACATGATGTGAAACAGATTGATGGCTGAAGCAGCAGCTTTTATTGGGTCATATTTCTGGGTTACATTCCTGTGGCTGTTGTGTATTCATACGACAGGAGTCAACAGGAGGCTTCTCTAAATAAGCACCCCAGGATCTGGCTTGCAAAAGAAGACATTGTGCTGTGACTTTTATTTTTTTCTGCCTCTGCAAGGGTAGATTTGTTACTAGATCACAGTGGCAGAACTGACCACAGAAACTCTAATCCTCAGTCCTTCTAAATTAGCCACAAGTAAGCATTATCCAAGAATTCAAACCAGACCTCACTTGGCATCTTGTTTGTATTATTTGTGGTCTCTGACTTAACACCACAAGCTACCCTTTGCCCCAAACTCTTTTAATCACAATCAGAGCTAGGGTCTCAGCAGAGCCCTGAGCCTCAGTACTGAGCACAGAGGAAAAGCTGATATATACTCCACAGATTGTGTATAGTCTAAATAGATGGCAGGAAAAAAGCAGACTGCAATCTAACCTCTCTGTATAGCACTCCCAAAGGACATTGATAAATGTTCACTGGAACAGGATTTTCACTTCAATAAACTTTTTGCAAGTCACTTCCTCAGATGTATGAAGAACTGTCCCCTATCACTTAGATGCCATCAAGGCACACTGCTGGAAGCCTCCTCCAAATCTCCAGCAGCTGTGTCCCAGGCTGCCTGGTTGCAGTAGCCTGATCTGACTGCCACAAGATGTGATAGCACAAGCAGAAATGCAGCCTGGTCCCCTATAAGTGACCTTGGAGATGTGCTTAGACACTAGCCACAGAGGACAGGCTTCAGCTGCTCCAGTGCAGGCACCTGATGTGATTTTAGGTGCTGTAGCCTGCCCTTCTGCTCCTGTCCTAGGTGGGTGAAGCAGTCCCCAAAGTCCTGTACTGTAGCTATACTTAGACAATTGAATTTCACTTTGAGGGGAGGGCCTGGTACTCTAGGTTTAAGGATCACTGCATCCCCTATCAAGGTCCAGGAGCACATTATCATTAGCATTTCAGTCTAGAGCAGACACTTTGGAAGTGAAACCTTTTATGATCCTTGCTTACCATGCTTTCATTGACATCATAGTGAAGGCACAAAGCACTAGAAGAGAATTCCCTCACAACTCAAGGGCCCTGACAGATGCTTTTTGGAAGTTCATCTAATGAAGTCATTCTGCAAATGAATACTTAGGAGGGGTTCTGAAGTAAATCTTCAATGTCTTTACTATTATAAATGACCTAGACAGGGGTACTGAGTGCACCCCCAGCAAGTTTGCAGATGACACAAAGCTGAGTGGTGTGGTTGATATGCCAGAAGGGCAGGATGCCATCCAGAGGGACCTGGATAAACTTGAAGAGTGGGCCCATGAGAATAAAATGAAGTTTAGGAACTCCCAAGTATAAGGTCCTGCATCTGGGTAGGAGTAACCCTAGATATGAGTACAGACTGGGTGAGGAACTCATTGAAAGCAGCCGTGCAGAGAAGGACTTGGGGGTCATGATAGATGAAAAGCTGGATATGAGCCAGCAATGAATACTCACAGCCCAGAAAGCCAACTGAATCCTGGGCTGCATCAGGAGAGGCAGGAGCAGCAGGGCTAGGGAGGGGATTCTGCCTCTCTACTCTGCTTGTGAAGCCTCACCTGGATTACTGCATCCAGTTCTGGGCTCCTCAGCAGAAAAAAAAGATGTGGAGCTGTTGGAGCGAGTGCAGAGGAGGCCACAAAGATGATCAAAGGATTAGAGAACCTCCCCTATGAGGACAGGCTGAAGGAGTTGGGGTTGTTCAGTCTGGAAAAGAGAAGGCTTCAAGGGGACCTCATAGCAGCCTTTCTGTACCTAAAGGGGCTGGAGTACTCCCAAAGATGCTGAAGTCACTGTTAATGGCCTGGATTCTCCAGGTAGATCAAAGGCAAAAAAACCTCCAGACCAAATACCTTGAAAAGGTGTCAGCTGAACTATGGAAATTAGAAAAGGTTCTCAAGTGAGAGCAAGCAGGTTCTCTAGCATCACACAGTCACTGCATTTTTTTTCCCCCCACTAATCTTTGTGATTTGGAGATAACTTTCCAGATGTGCTCTGGTTGTAAATTGGTGATGTGTTTTCTTCTTCAGTTTACAGCCAGAGAGGTCCAGGAGGCATGTGAAGGTATGTTTTAGAGCTTAAAAAAAAAAAACAAACATGAATTTTAATGAGAATCCCTCAATTTCCCTTTAGTGTGGTTGATACTGCTTCTCTGATGATAGCAAATGAGTGAAGCTGCTATTAAGTTCTTTAGGTCTCCAAACTGACAGTACAGAACTCACTATGGGAAAAAGAAATCAATTGCCAGAAAGAGAAATAGATAAATAAATAAATATACCAGTGGAAGTCAGAGAAAGTTATTTTGCAACAGTATTATTGGAATTGCTGCAAAAAGTATGGCTTTAATTTATCAGAGAAACCCATTCAATGTGAAGCCAAGATTTTGACAAGAACAAAGGGGACAATTTAAGAGCAATTATATGCCAGTTGATGAGAGATTATACTATTAAACTGTCATAGCTGTCATGTTGGACCTCACCTACAGAATATCTTCTTTACAAAATAAGCAACAAGGAGAACAAAATGTGGTACCTGTAAAACACAACAGAGGAAGAGATCATTTCATTGCAAACTATGATCACAGAAAAGGACAGCAAAAAATAAGTCAGGTGGTAAATCCTTCTCCTCAACAGCTACTGGGTATTTTAGTTCAAACAGCAAAGTATCACCTCATCTGGTGATGGGATTTCTCTCATTCATCTGTAGACATTGCGGTGAATGAGAGTTGACTCACCTATTGAGAAAGCAAATTTAGGTACCTACATGTGAATCCAAACACTTGCCCATTGCAAGTGTGAACTAACATTTCCCTCTAAATGTTATGCTGTGTCAGTACTACCCTCTGAATCCTCTCAGGGCAAGAAGAAACTAGGATTTGCACCTCAGGTTTTTAAGCTTCCCCTTCCTGAAAGCAGCAGAACTTTTTAGCTACCTGGTGGGACATCCCAAACTATCCCACATGGAGCTGTACA